>LPNX010414256.1:71314-145604 GCA_001517045.1 Pseudotsuga menziesii | reverse complement strand
TGTTACAAGAAGACTAGAGAATTCAAGGATATAGGGTTCTGTAGTTGTTGGAGATCTAGAATTCCAAAAATCTAAGGTTCTATTGATTTTGGTATATTCCGGGAAGTGATTCCATGCCCAAGAAGACCACATCCAAATAAGGGAGACGTGATCGTATAATGGAGGAGGTGCATGACAAACAGTCTCATCACAAATTATTCTTAGGCTCTCGTTGTTAACCACTTAGGAAATGAATATGTATTATTGGCATCTGGTTTGGAGAGACCCCATAAAGGACCATACAATATTTGGATAGAGAAGCCAATAGCTATTAGTGTCTGGTGTGGAGATATATTTGTGATAGATGCAACATATTTGTAATAAGTAGTTCCTGACTGAAACCAAGAAGTCATGAGCTTCTGCGAGATAGCCAGGCTAACATTTTTTGCAGATTGTTAACAATAAAGCAGCATTAGTACTGTTTTTGTATTGAATAATCACCAAGTCATTATTATAGCAGGAGTTGCATAGATTTATCCCACATTATTTGATGAAAATCAGTATTTTCATAGCACAATAAAAAAAATAGTTCTTTTCTCAAATATTTACAAACAAACATTTTATTTCTGTAAAATGCCACTAAGTGCAAAAAAATTAAGGTAAAACAATAAAAGATAAGAAGTGGATGAGCTAATATGTTATTTTTAATATAGATTTAATTGCAAAATCGAAAACTATCATTGATTTTCCCTTGTTTGTCCAGGATATGTGGCACTACATTATTTTTACCCCTCGCTCATTCTTGTTGAAGTTGAATTGTGGTGGCCAAAATTTAAGATTCAGAGGACTTACTCTGTGGGGAAGTAGGAAGAGAACTCTGTTTAGGTGCAGGAGAGGGCTTTGGATTTGGCTTTGGAACTGTAGTTGGAACGGAAGATGCGGAATCTGATCCAGGCTTTGGCACAGTCACTGCCAGAAGAACAACCATTAAAAGCATCACCATAAATATCACTGAAACAAACTAAAACCAAATTAATTTCATCCTATAAAACAATAATACCTGGGATAAGCTGGTTTTCTCCAGCATTTCCACCTTGAAGTCTAGCTAAACTTCCAACCATTGGGCCATTGTTGTAGGTTGCAGGTTCTGTTTGCTCATAGTTGTCTCTTGGATCTGCAAAGTTATCATTGTGATCGGGTGCTCTTTGTATGATACGATGGAGGATGCTCTATGATGCACCTAGCGAGGATAGTTTGGACTATATCCCACCATGTAGCTTGTAGCTCTTGGATTGTCACTAAGTATGTGATCAACCTACAAGAACGTGGTTTTAGCCAAAGGACTGAATAGGAATTAAGTCTTTTTAGATCTTGGACTCATTAATCTATCTTCATGATAAGGAGGTTTTTAGCCCATCATTTGATTTGCAATTATTATACCTGCGACTTAGCTAATACCAACAGCTGAGATGGATCTACTTCTCCATTGGGGCATTGCAGTTGCTTGCCAGCAGAAGACAAATAATCAGAGTAGACTGTCATGCATCTTGTAAATGCAAGCATATCTTGCTCATATCTAAACACAGCAAGAAAATCATGGATAACATTCATCAATCACTCGTTCTAGAGCAATAACCAAAGTACCTCATATTCACATTCTTTGACACCTCAAATTTTAAACATGAGATACCTCATACCTGAGATGGAGGGCAATGAAGGGTTCCCTTCCCTGAATTCTGGTGAGAAGAGTTCGTGCAAGTTTCTGAATGGGGTTAGCAAAGTTTAGAGCTTGATAATTGGCATGACAACAGATCTTCTGAATTGAATTAGGAAGGTCATTATTTGCAAGACCAGAATCAGCATGAGTGAAGTATAGCACATTGTGTTTTTTTAGCAAAGGAAGCATCTCATGCTTGTAGAAATATACATGTACATCAAACAATGTACAAATGCTCTGTTTAGCCAAAATACAACAGTAATTTGAACAAAGATTAGTGTATGAAAAATATCTCTTCCAAAATTGATCAAAAACTATGAACCAAAACAAGGCTAGTGTCTAAAACACCTTTGACCAAGACACTTGAGCCTTCTCCAATGGTTTAACATTTTTATGAGATGGTGGTAAAGACTCAACAATGCGCACATCTTCCATTAGAATATTAATAAAGTGATGGAGATAAAAAATGTCTTTGAATTCACTGGATCATCACATAAATTTAAAACAGATGTAAGATCTGATATTTTTTGTACTGTTGAAAAAGCATCATATATTACTAAACATTATAAATATAGGGAGATTTTATGTTTCAAGAAACTAAATTACCCAATTGAGGTCACTTGGCAGATAAATTGCATTCACCTTGGATAAGCCCAAAATGAAGTATTGTCCAAAATTGCTATAACAAGTACTACATTCATAATCTTTGCGATGGCAACCATATCACAAATCTGTAGGACAGGATTTTTTTATAAATAAACAAGACAACATGCTGGAACCAACATTTATAAAGCGGGATACATGTATATCCTATAGGCCTTTGGGCACTTACTCCTGTTCGCATCTGATTCAATCCTCCATTGGCCTTGAAAATAATATAACCATTATGTCGCTCACCTCGTTCTACAAATTAAAAACTTTATTAAAGAAGTTGTAGTGAACTGCTTCACTGAAAAGTAGGAACTGTAAAAGGGGAAATATTTGTTGAGAAAAACAAAAGCATACTCTTGTGATGCCATGGATGATCAATGCATTGGAAAAACTCTTTACTATCAGGCTTCGACCACAGCTTTCCTGTCAAGTGATAATCCTGGTTTGGAACAATTAGATATTTCAAAAATCATACTATATGAAGGCCGAATCCTTCAAAACAAGAAAAATGCAATTAAAATTGCATATTACAAATTTTAACAGCTAATCTTTCTTTTCCAATTTCTTCGATTCATCATGCCTACTGAACTATCCACCTCTAATATATTAGATGATCTACCAATACCTGTATGAAGTTGAGTCTCCTCTGTCAAGACTCGATTCATCCCTATACCTCCAACCGTTTTCAGGAACAAATATCGTGGAATGGTCTGTAAAATAAAAAAAAGCAGATGAGTAACTTGTCTTCCCAATTTTATCCTCTGCAAATTCTTCGGAATTGAATGAACGTACTCCAAATATTAAACAAATTAGGAAAGTCTACATTTGTTGCTTACAATCTCAGATCTAAAAGAAGGGCTAGAAAATTTGAATTAGGTTATCTATGCCACAAAGCTTTCTGATTCAGTAGAAGTATAAGTTGAATTTTAATCTGTTTTAGTACTAAATAGATACTATAATAATTTGGGTTCACAGCAGAAGGATATAATCCTAAATTTCCATTATTGTTTGTGGTCAGTTACCAAACTGATCGCATGTGATAGGTATCAGAATTACAAATATGAGAATGACATGATAAAAATGTTACTACATGTTCAGTAGAGGAAGGAAGAGCAAAGCAAATATGAGGACAACAGAATATAACCGTTACAGCATATTCAGTAGAGAAAGGAAGAGTACAGCAATGTTCAAACAGTTGTATTCACTTGTTGGACTTGGGAGTTACAGCAGACTTGACAAAATGATTTTGGTCAAGTAATTAGATGCACGAACAACAAGCAAAGGATTAGAATGCCTTGTGGATACAATATGAATATACATTTTCTATCAAACCGAACAAACAGGACTACTGCCTTCTGGGGCACAGATTATCGAAGAGTACAGTATTCCTGTTGTTGCCCCTCTACATTGGAAAAAGGTCATCTTTGGAATATTGGATGATCTCATAGACAGGAAGGAGTGAGTGGGATGTGATTAGCCTAACAAGGATATCCTTGTTAAGGAAAGGGCTGGGTTTATGAAGCTTCCACGAGAAAAATGATCCAATCCATCTAGGATAACTAATGGGTTTGAGAACAAAGTTGGCTACACAACTCTCCATCAAAATGTATGTTATCTTGAAGTTGGAGCCGAAGCAGACATGGTTGCCCTAATCAAATATGTAAAGAGGGCGGTATCTGTATGTGTGATCTTTTGCCTTAATGATGTACATTCTCGATGTGCTATTGTTTAGTAATTTAAAGAGGGGGGGTTGTGGGTGGGGGTATTTGTATGTGTGATATTTTGGCTTAATGATGTAGATTATCGATGTGCTATTGTTTAGTAATGTAAATGCTGATATATTCAAAACACACACAGAGGCCTCCAAAGTAGAGAACCATTGCATCCATAAACACACTTCCATTTTTAACAAGATACAAGGTGTCCTTACCTCACATACAAATAAAATAAAATACTACAAAACAACAAGCTTCATCCAAGACTTATATGTTGGAGAAAGAAGGTTTACCTCAGAATGAAGTTTTGACATTGGCATCCATTCACCTGGTCCACAAATATCAGACATCACAGTTGCTACAGTTGAAACAACATATTTTCCTTCTTTTTGTATCTGCTGAGAAGTATCAGTTTCATGGTCCATCCTCCATGTATCCCCTTTTGGATCTGAATACATTAAACAGTGCTATTAGACAGTTTCTAATTCACGTTTCATGTGTTTATGACACTATTAAGTAACAACTTGAAAGAGAAAGTAAGGAGCCACATGGCAACTATTACCTTTGCATTTAAAGTAAAAGTGACAATGAGCTTGTTGAATTTATCATTTCCAGTTCTGTTTTTTAACCGAGAGGAGCTATTGCTCCGGGCAACAATGGATTCCTTTTCCCCACCATGATATGATAACTTGTTAGAGTAGCACACAAGACAAGAACAATGAATTATAATATAAATATGGTATTTGGTTGTTGCGATTAAGGGGAGGGTGGCTAAAATAAAGTAATTTTTTTGTTTCTTCTTGTATAAAATGTTCAAATAGCATGGAAAGAAAAGTAGATAGGATAGTACCTTTTAGTTTGGAGTTGGATGCTTTGCATGCCACAAAGGAAGCTTGCATTGGCGGGAACTAGAGAGGACAAGTACAGATGAAGTAGCTGTACTAGTAAATTTAAAAATCGACTAACAAACTGTTGCAAAAGTTATTTATTTACAGACCATATACTCTCTTATGGAGAGTATTTTGAAACGATTCGAGTATCGCAAATATTTGAAACCAACTGAATGTACAAATAGTATACTTGTAGCAAAAGTTAAAAAATGGGCAACAAATTTACTTTCAAACCAAGTAGAGGGACACACTGGGGGAAAAAACAGACATAGGTATGAAGGCAATAAGTACAAGGTAAATAAACAGATAGGATAAATGTACAACAAAACTTAAGAATTTAGTATATATTGTGAATTGTTTCTATGTACATACAATATAGTGTGAACTATTTCTCTGATCATAAGAGAGTATTTGAAACAAAATGAGGATTGCGAATATTTGAAACCAATTTAATGTCCAAACAGTCTAAATTGAGTAGAAGTAACAAATAGACAACATATTTACTTTGAAACCAAGTATAGGGAGTCCATGGGAAAAATAATATACATATGTGTAATTACAAGAAGTAGAAGCTAAATATATATATGGATTAAATGTACAATAGAAGTTAAGAACTGAGTATAATGTGAATTGTTTCTATTTACATAGAGTTTGTTGCATTGTATTTGTAAAAGAAGCATTTGTTTGATAGAGTATACACTTTACAGAGGTGCATTACATGCAAGTAGAAGGGAAATATAATAAATGTACATGTACTATGGTAGTAGTGGAAGCATGTAATATGTACAATGTTCGTGCATTCCATGTGTGGAAAAGGCTAATACATCTATTCAATTAAAGCATAGGTTATGGACAAGGTAGTATGTACAAGTGAAGGGTAGTAATGGCAACTGAAGAACGTGTGGGAATCAAAGAAGAAAGGTTGCTGGGTTGCAAGGAGAGGGAAAAGGGAATTGCAAGCAAGGAGGAGGCTCTAGTCATAAATGCAAGAGAGATTATGGCAACGACAACACCATGTAATGTTCATGTATTGAGAAAGACAAGGGTGGCAGGATACTAAGTCTTTGCAAATCTTGTGCATGGTGTCCCTTTCATGCATATGGATCATGCGTTGAAGGAAGACTCTTATTTCTGAGAGAAGCTTAATAGTAGGGTGAATCGGATTCAGTGGGATGTTTGAAGTCGAATGGAAGCATGCTTCAATTTGTTGCAGCGATGCTTGTTGTTCCTGATTTGCTTGGAGAAGTCAGCAAGGGTGTTCAGGTATTGCTTGTCCATGTCTGTTGTTGAAGAGCTAGGAAGAGAGAAAACAGAGCGATAAAAAGCTTAACATGTTCAAATAATATAGAGTAAAGCAAGGAACATATTTTTTTGTAATTGAATTTCTATACTAACATTTTTTTTTCATAGTACCGAATAAGAAAAGCAAGAAGGTATTCACATCATAGATAAAAGGAAAAAAAGTTGAAAACTTGTGTAATTGACATTTTGTTGTTGTTTTTTTTGTTTGTTCTATTGTAGAGAGAAAAGAATGTTGTAAGTGTAATCTTATGGTAGATTCAAATAGATGAAACAAAATGAAGTTAAGATGTTGGAAGCAAATGAACAGGAATATATGCATGAGTGCAAGAGTGTTTTTTTGGGGGGTGGATTGGGGGGTGGATGGGGGGAGGGAAGAAGGTGAGGTTGTTTTGTTTTGGTATTTAGCAAGTGAAAAGTGATAGTATTTGGTTTTTATGGTGTTGTTTGTTTATTATTTTCTGTGTAACTGAGAAGAGGTGTGGAAAGCAATGCATGGGTATAAGCATATGTGAGCAACTATGTTAAGAAATGTGTGGTGCAATTGATCTAGAGGCAATAAAAGTTTCTTCTTGTTTTCTTCAATGGACAGAAGGGCTATCCTTCATACGTGCATAGAGAGCAAAAGAAAAAGATGGCATTATGCGTAAGTCAGTGAGTTGTCTAATTCTTGAAACTGTAGTAAATGTTAGCCCTTGTCGATCAATATTTCCTATGTCAATTTTTGCCTTCTGTAAGGTCATTCCTTATGATTTGTGGATTGTTAAACCCTAGGACATGCGAAGGGGAAGTTTTCTATGAGAACCTCTTGTTAAAGGAGGATTTGGATGTAGGTATAGTCAGAAGCATCCCATGGTGGGCCTTTGTAGTTGACAAAGTCAACAACAACAAACAAATGAAGCATAGGTGGAGTAGTGGCAGTGTTGTACAAGATTGAAACAACTTGACCAAGAGCACCATTAACAAGACCTGCCTCAACCAAAAGGTTTGTTGTAAGCATAACTTGTTGACCAACGGCAAGGAGTATGACCATATCTAATTGTTCATCTTCTGGTGCAAGCAGTAGTGTTTGTTTCCTAACTTCTGCAGAACATACTACAATCAGGAAATTTAGTTATTTAAGCATTTGTTTGTTGTGTAAGGCAACAGAATTGTTAGTTGAGAACAAATGGGTGGATTGATCAAATACGTGGTTGTCGGTTTGAGAGAGAGAAGAGGATGTCCTTGACATAAGAAGGGTCCATTGGCAATAGTTGGTGTTGCATTTCTAAGATTGAGGAGAAGTTGGCGGAACTGAATCTGAGGAGGGTCATCTCCTTGTTGACAAAAAATCGTTGAGAGGGTTATGAATGTGTCAAAGGTACTCCCAAGAGATGATAACCTGTGAATCCCCATATATATATAACAGAGGGATCCCCAAATGAATGGCAACCGAAAGCAGTACCCAAATAGGCAGAAGCTCTAATTTGGTGTTGGTGCATCTATTATCCTAGGTTAAGAGCTTGTTGGCTATTTATAACCATAAAATCATAAAAGTTTTTTAATTCCATAAAATAACCATAATTTTTTTTAATTCGATCCATAAGCAAAGTTAATTTCTTTGTGAAATGTGCCAAAACAATCCTCAATAACTACTTCATATTTGCATCATAACTTCATACCAAATTTACCCTTCAAAAAAGTTTCAAATATGTCTATTGAAGAGAAGGGTCTTCTTTGTAAAGAAGTGCCACATTTTTTTCATTACATTCCTCTGTAAGAGCACCTTGAGAATGCAGAAGAATTCTGCAAACTGCAGATACATTTGGGGGTTTCTCTGATAGCTGTAAATTCATAGAATTCCAGTAATCCAACCAAAATGGGGACAAAAAAGCATAAAGTCTGCGAAGGGCATACTTTTTCTCATTATTCCTGTAGCAACAGGTTATAAAATCTGTCTAAAATAATTCATGAGAGACCAAAAAACATATGAATCAGGAGCATAACAAGAAGGCTGATAGGTACATCCATGTCAGCAAAAGAACCATTCATTCAAACTGAATGCTTGTGCCTCATAAAGAGAGTGAAAGGGAAATGCTCGGCACAAGCCAAAATAATTGAAATATCCCATGATCAATGATCATACCATCTAAAGATCCAAAAAATACCGCATGCCTCGGGGCCAACGAAAGAGCCTGTTTGGAGAGACTGTCAGCCTGCTAGTTATGCTCGTGATAGATATGATTGATGGTCACTAAAGGGACATGATGCAGCAGAGAAAGAATGTCATCACAACAATGACTAAGAAGTGGGGTGTTCAATGAAGCAGTTCTTTTCACCCAAGAGATGATAACATCTGAATCCTCAAATACAGATAAGAGAGGGATACCCAAATGAATGGCAATCGAAAGCAATGCCCAAAGAGCCAGAAGCTCTAATGTGGTGCTGGTGCATCTATTATCCTAGGTTAAGAGCTTGATGTCTATTTATAAACATAAAATAATAAAAGTTATTTAATTCCATAAAAAATCCATAATTTTTTTTAATTCCATGCATAAGCAAAGTTATTTTCTTTGTGAAATGTGCCAAAACAATCCTCAATAACTACTTGAGATTTGCATCATAACTTCATACCAAATTTACCCTTCAACAAACTTTCAAATATGCCTATTGAAGAGAAGGCTCTTCTTTGCAAAGAAGTGCCACATTTTTTTCATTACATTCCTTTATAAGAGCACCTTGAGAATGCAGAAGAATTCTGCAAATGCAGATACATTTGGGGATCTCTCTGATATCTATAAAGTCAGGGAATTCTAGTCATCCAACCAAAATGGGGAAAGAAAAGCATAAAGTCTGCGAAGGGCATACTTTTTCTCATCATTCCTGTAGCAACAGGTCAGAAAATCTATCTGAAATAATTCGTGAGAGACCAAAAAACATATGAATCAGGAGCATAACAAGAAGGCTGATAGGCATATCCATGTTAGCAAAAGAACCATTCATTCAAACTGAATGCTTGTGCCTCATAAAGGGAGTGAAAGGGAAACACCCGACACAAGCCAAAACAACTCAAATATCCCATGATCAATGGTCATACCATCTAAAGATCAAAAAAATTCCACATGCCTCGGGGCCAACGGAAGAGCCTATTTGGAGAGACTGTCAGCCTGCTAGTTATGCTCGCGATAGATATGATTGATGGTCACTAAAGGGACATGATGGAGCAGAGAAAAAATGTCATCACACCAATGACTCAGAAGTGGGGTTTTCAATGAAGTAGCTCTGTTCACTCAAGAGATGATAACATGTGAATCCCCAAATACAGATAAGAGAGGGATCCCCAAATGAATGGCAATCGAAAGCAGTGCCCAAAGAGCTAGAAGCAACCCCCATCCCTTGGTGTCTCCTTCGTGATCCTTTGGTCCTCTGTGTGTTTTCAAGTTGAGTCTGTGTAAAAACTTCGTGCTGATAGTTGGGACTTCCAGATTTTTTGGAGGTAACGGTTAGAACCCAATCCAGGCTTCTCCGCAAGTGACAGCATTGATGGTTGAAGGTTTCCGGTCGTTGCCTTGCTCTGGTCTCCCATTTCGCCTACAAGTTTCAGTTTTCACGTGTTTTGCACCTCTTTGTTCTCCACCTCTTTGCTGAGCATTATTCATAGGATTTTCCGTGACTGTTGAGATGGTCAGAACCGCAGGTGTCCGACGATTCTGGAGTGCCGTGGGCGATTTCGAGAGAGCCCGTCCTGTGAAACAGCCCGTCTGAAACATGAAGTGTTTTTTCCTCAGTTTGGCATTTATTCTGAATTTATTATATAGCTTTCTATTCATGGAGGAGGTGGTTGAACATCTTGTCATGGCGACCGCCCCTCCTTACTGCCTAAATGGTGTTTACTAGTCATATTTAGTTTGCGTGGGTTTGCACAGAGAAGTTGCATTGTTTCTAGTTGCAGGAATTCTAATTCAAAGAGCCAAAGAACTAAAAAAACACAGGTGCATCTATTATCCTAGGTTAAGATCTTGTTGGCTATTTATAACTATAAAATAATAAAAGTTTTTTAATTCTATAAAATAACCATAATTTTTTTTAATTCGATGCATAAGCAAAGTTAATTTCTTTGTGAAATGTGCCAAAACAATCCTCAATAACTACTTCAGATTTGCATCATAACTTCATACCAAATTTACCCTTCAAAAAAGTTTCAAATATGTCTATTGAAGAGAAGGGTCTTCTTTGCAAAGAAGTGCCACATTTTTTTTTGATACATTCCTCTGTAAGAGCACCTTTAGAATGCATAAGAATTCTGCAAATGCAGATACATTTGGGGATCTCTCTGATAGCTGTAAAGTCGCAGAATTCCAGTCATCGAACCAAAATGGGGACAAGAAAGCATAAATTCTGCTAAGGGCGGACTTTTTCTCATCATTCCTGTAGCTACAGGTCAAAAAATCTATCTTAAATAATTCGTGAGAGACCAAAAAAATATGAATCAGGAGCATAACAAGAAGGTTGATAGGCACATCCATGTCAGCAAAAGAACCATTCATTCAAACTGAATGCTTCTGCCTCATAAAGAGAGTGAAAGGGCAAAGCGGGCTCTTGCTACAAGACGGGCTCTTTCACAGGAGGGGCTCTCAAGAAATCACCTCACGGCAATCCAGAATCGCCGGACAAGAGTCACGGCTCTCCAGAAATCACTGGACTGTAGAAGGAAGAGAACTGTTTGGAAACCAATGTTCATTTTGTCGTCTATTGAACCAACTGTGCTTCTCTGCGTGTTTTCTTCGTGATCCGCTGGTTCTCCACGTGTAATATTTGTGATACACTGGTCTGCTGCGTGTCTTCAAATTGACTCTTGCTGGGTAGTAAAGAACTTCGGTGTTGATAGTCCGGCCTTCCAGATCTTTTGGAGGTAAAGGTTACAACCCAGTTCGGGCTCCTTCACAAGTGACAGCATTGATGCTTGGACCTGGCACTTAACCCCCATCCCCGATTTGTTAATTGATTAAGGTTTCCGGTTTGTGTCTTGCTTTGTCCTAGTTGGTAATACAGGAAACATATGCAAAATGCATAGCGCAAGAGGAGACACGCGTAAAAGTAGCACTGGAAGGAGGGACGACGACATCTACAGTTGTTGAGAACAAAACTTCAGAGGAGAAGGCCTAACGACGTTGCATTCAAGTCTGTGCCTTGATTTCATTGAAGATGCAAGTGAAAATTCTAAAATATGTTCAATTATAAGTTTTAGTACAATTGTCTATATTTCAACTTATTCTTTACTTTGCATGTGGAATCATCCATCTCTCCTATTACATTTCATTACTTATGACTTAATGCTTTATCCAAAACAGCTTAGAAAATTTCATTTTAACTGGAGTTTGGTGAAGCGGAAAATCCAAAGGGGACACAGTTTTAGTTTTTTCTTTTAGATTGTTTTAGGATTTTTGAAAGTTTTAGAGAGAGACCCTGAAAACCTCTAGGGCATGGAAAACTATCTTTGAAACTTTAACTTATAAAACTATGCCAAACATCAATTTTTTGCAGAATTTCTACTTAAAACTTATTCTTGCACCCTCTTGGATAGGAAACTTGCCTTACTCATTTATCATTTATTCTCAACATGGCAGAACTCTATGGACATTGATTTGATTCATATGAAAGTGATAACATAACTATAAGGTCTTTGGACTGGAATGACTTTAGAATCCATTAATTAAAAAGGGTAAATGACTTGCAGAGTGCACTATGCACTCAATGGATTCTAAAGCCCCAAAATTAAAAAAGGGTTCCTGCTCATGTGTAAAATTCCGGTTCCCTCAGCCAATCTATAAGAATCCATTAATTAAAAAGGGAAAATGACTTGTAGAGTGCACTCTGCACTGAATGGATTCCAAAGTCCTGAAATAAAAAAGGTGTCCTCCTCATGTGTAAACTTCCGGTTCCCTCAGGCAATCTATAAAGACTATTCACAACTTGTGTTACAAGCATTTACAGATAAAAAGTTTTCGGTGTGTGTCAAAATGCTGGTTGACGTAAGGAATTTAAGAAAACTCCATGAAACACTTTGGCCTTTTTTTCTTTTCTTTTCTGTAGCTTGTTATTTTATTTTATTCCTATTAAGAAAATCTGCAAAAGCTTACTACATATGCAATTCCCCTCGTGCCTTTAAATAACTATGCACCCAGAGAATACAGGAGCACTCCATTGGTCTGGTGTATACGTGCATATAGTTATGTGCATTATAGAAGGTTCACTAAATCTAAAAGATGTATTCCATGCATTGAACATAGACATTCATTTGCTTACAAATTGGATAAAGGTAAGCAACTCTAACATCTTTGCTCTCTTGGTTCTATTTTTAATACCACCAGTGATTTTTAAGTTTAGTTTTTCATAATGAACATTTTTCAATTTTAATGCCTAGCAACCAAAGTGACATTGACATAGTTTCTTCTCGTAGCAAATGTTGGGATTAATTTCAGAAAATTGCTTCTTGCCCTTTTCTTTCAAACAAATTTTAATCCTTTATCCATTTTGGTTTCCTTAAATACAATTGTTTCTTGATTGCAGAATTCTATATTTTCCATTTCTTAGTTGCCTGTAATCTCTAGAATATTTTGGATTTTTACTGTTAAAGTGTAAATTCCACCTTAAGAACCAAGTATATTCTAGATTTTTTTAAATTCTTGCTTTTATCAAGCCCTTCTAGGTATAAGGGATTGGGTAAAAAGCTGAGGTAAATGTGGCAAAAGCTGTTTTATGAGAAACAACTACATTGAGAATTTTGAAAGAGTGGTTCTATGTAAAATCCTCCCTTGGGTAAGTAGCTGGGGGTAATTGTTGCAAAAGTTGTTTTCCGAGAATCAACAATATTGGGAATTATGAAAGCGGTTCCATGTAAAAACAAACCCATCTTGTAGTTTTGAGACACTACCCTATTATTTGGTTTGTAAGAGATACCGGTATTTGTAGATTAGAATTTAGCTAAAGTCATTTAACAGTTGCCTTGGTATGAGCTAATTTTGACAGAAATTCTGGGAAAAAAACATGTTTAAAAAGTTGAAGTTGATTATGTTAGGTTCATTTATCACATACTCCAATTGCACTACGATTCTAAAGATATTATAACTCGAGAAAGTTGAACATTTGAGTAGAATTCTTAGTGCTATTCAGCAATAAGTAGAAGATATCTAAACGAATGATAAAAGTAAAGTCCTGAACAGTAACCAACATTGAAAAGCAACACAACTAATAAACCAGCGGATCATGAAGAAGACAAGTGGAGAAGCACGGTGGGCTGAATAGATGATGGAATGAGCAGTGGTTTACCAAAGGACTCTAGGGGAGAACGCCTTACGGCATAAAAAATACCGTGCAAGCATAAATGGGAATACTATTCCGTCAGATACTCATTTTTCAGGATGGAAAGAAAGGGCAAAATAGGGCTGATAAAGAGATGACCAGTCCAATTTTTGGACCATGCGCCTACAAACGATGTCTAAAGTCAGAAGTGAAAAGGTCTAAGTTAAATTCATTCATTCTTCCTACTAAAGGTTAATAGAAATGGTATAGTGACCCCATTCGATCTAATAAGTTTTGGTAGTAGTTCCTAGGGCAGTTCTGAGGATTCCTAAGTGGGCATACCCATATTAAAAAAATAGGAACATCAAGAAAAATGTAGCTCAAAACGTTTTTCTTCTTCTTCTGATGATGGTGGTGGAATCCCGCCCATAAGGACAATATTAAAATATTGCTCACTCATTGGGCACACAAAATATAGAATTGGTTTGCTTAGTGATAACTCAATGGCCAACTCACAAGTGCCCAATGAGTCAAATCACAGACTTGATGCTAGCTAGCAATAGGAACTCAAATCATTTTACTTTTTTTTCCCATTATAATGGTGGAATCCCACCCCTTCTAAAGAACATTTCAATATTTCTCACTCCTAGGGAAATGAAACTACATAAGCAAGTTGCATAGATATAAACACCTACTCGAAGAGTCAACTCACAAGTTGTTACGAACTTTTACTTAAATTGTAAATGTACATCACCAAATTTCATTAATCTTACCAAAAGTAGCACAAACCTTAAATCACTAAATACACTTGTAACTTAGCTTAACCTAAAAACTAAAACACTTCCTAAAACATGTCCAAATGTCAATACCCCCCCTTTCAAAATAACAATACAACCTAAATGATATCTAAATAATGTCAATACCTCCCCTTCCAAAATAGCAATAAAACTTAATGTTATCTTAATAATTCAATACATTACCAAAGGAGAGCATAAACATGCTTAAGCTCATTCCAAATTAACAAAGAACCTCAAGTTCGATTGTTCAAGTATATTGAGAAATTAACCAATACGATAAATATATTGAAAAATCTACACCTAGACCATGTAAAATTTAAAAGAATAGTATTTTTATGTCACTCTCCATTGCCCCAAAAATTGATTTTAAACTATTTCCACTTTCCCAATGTATGATAACTTAAAAAGTTACAATTACCAACCTAGGAATTCTAAAAAAGGTCCAATGTAAAGTGAATTAAAAAGTTACAATTACCCACATAAGAATTTTAAAAAGATGATTTTACAAATGACTTGTGATGTTACAATTAAGATGTTACAATTACCAAAGTCGGGAATTACAATTACCAAAGAGATGTTACAATTATTTCGTCTGCAATTTTTTTTAATCCCAACCAACCAACATAGCAACACAACCATTTGAGAGCCCTCCTCAACACACAAGGTAACATCACTCATAACGAGCGAGTAATCCGAGGACCTTAGAATTAATGAGGAAAGAAACTCTGGGCACGTGATGGAGCTATCAGAAAATAGTGTCTAGGATATTTCCTATCTATTTTACATGCAAACAACCAAGTAGAGCTGGAAACCCACACAGTGTTAGTTCACCGTTAGGCTAAACTTTACCCAAATTATCTATATTTCCAACTACCCTTTCTAAGTTTTGGGCGGAAACACTTATTTGGCTTCGCTTTTTGTTATTTTTTGTTATTGGAGAAGAGACAGAGTCTACCTCTTGTGTTGTAGAATGCATTGGAGTCCCCAACTATGGAAACTCATTGGTTGTCAGTTTCCCTGTGCCTTAATTGCTATTAGGATTTACTAGAAGATAGGCATGAATTCCCCAGATTCCACATGAAAATGCCGTGTCATCTTAAGTCAAGAAGAAGAAAAAGGAAGCGTATTTTCGCAGAATATACCCTGTCGTTTTAACTCCACTTAGAACACATGCATATAAGAACACATGCATACAAGACATTCAAGAAACTCAAAACTCATTCTTCACTGAGGTTTTTACAAATTCTTCATCTGTATTGCTACAGATTGCACAGTCGATGCTTTCCACTCTCACTAACAATTGTTCATTATCTGATTAGTATGAGGAGATGAGGAGATCAATTTTTTCTCAGCAGCTTATTGGTCATTGAGAATCTATCCATAACAGCAATAATCTGACTCCTATAAAGGACCTAATCTCTTCATCAAAACAACGGTTTCTCTATGAGTGCAATGCCAAAATCTATACAAATTTCAGAATAACAAAAAACTTGGGCTGGGTGATCATGTCTGGACTCAAAAGAGGGTTGGAATCCTTCAAATGTTCTAAAAGAGTGGAGAAGATAAAACCAGGTATTGACATAAATGTGAACTTTAAAGGACATCTGGGCACTATTTATTCTTACCTCCAGACAACTATATATCAAACTTCAAATTCAGAGTTAATCTTACCTACAAGGCTACAAATTTAATCATTATATGGTTTCAATTAAAGAATTAGAAACTTGTATCATTTTTCTTGCAGGAATGGGTTGCTGATCCACTATATTCAACAACACTTATGGAAGTAAATGAAGCTAGCTATATCCCACACTTACCTGGGATACTTCGGACCCATTTTTAGGTTATTTTCTTTAAAACATTATTTTGAGTGGAGAATTGATGGTTTACAAGTCCAGTCAAACAATAGCATCCACCGAACAAATTCCCATGAATTCCACTCCAGGTACTTCCTCAACTCATTTACATTTCTTGAATAGGATATAGAGAATTTTCATGTGGTAAAAATGACTCTCATAAAACATATGATCCTGAATACGTGATAAGAAAACTATTGAGTTCTTGTTCCCTGACATCATTTTTGAACTAAAGGACAAGCCCAATATGCTGCGATCACAAAAAAGTTCATTTAGATTGATATCCAAAGCAGAGGAGATGGTTGTTATAAAAATATTAGACAATGTTTCTTTACTACTATCCTGAAGCTGCCTCCAAAGGTATTGGAACTCAAACGATTTGAAGTTGTCTGGCCTTAATGCTCAATGCAATCTTATAAACTTAAACTATTTCTGGGAAATTTTATCCTTGGAATTCTCAATTTTAGTTGTTAATTTCTGGTTTGTTCATTTATAAAATCCACTTCCGTTCCCTATTTGTAGGCTACTTATACATGGCTTTGTTCGGGCTTGCTAAAACTTGATTTCGTGGCTTTTTTGTCTTTCTGATATTCATAAATTGGGAACTTCTTTACTCTAAGAAACCCCCCTAAAATTACATAAAAAGAGAATTCAGCAAGAATTTTAATGAAAACAGTTACAATAGACATAAATATCACATTCACCAAGCCATTTACAGGCTTGAATGGGGAGGTTATTGATCATGCTTACTAGAGCTTGTTCTTGCGAGATGGTTGATTGAGCAAAAGTAGAGTCCCTAGCATAACATTATTCCTTACAGTAAACCAGTTACAGTTCTGTGTTGTCTTAGCTAGCCCAACTCCCCTGCTGCTGTTGAGGACCTCTGCTCTTCAATTATAGCTCTACTACGCAAAAATATACCCCTAATTAAGGACTGCAAAGAAGAAAAAATACTATTCTTAGTAATATTGAAAAAATATCACTTCTTAGTAATAACAATTGTAGAAATGACATGTGTCAGTTTCTAAACATAAATATTAAGACCCTTCTGAATGCAAAATAAGCTACTCACACTTAATAGCTGTACATACAAGACATTAGTTCCATCCTAGAGCATAGACCGGCTACTGCCAATGTAATGACTCGTAATTTCAAACCAAACTAAATTTTTACATGATTTTCTCTATAAACAGGGTCATCATCGAGGTGCATCAATGCATTTGTTTACTGCCAAACAAGACCACTAGTGGTTTTCTATTTAACCAGCAAGTGACAAAATGGTGCAACTTCTTTTAAATTCAAATTACTACAGAACATAAGAGTGAGAAAAGGAATTTTAATTGAACAAATGGATACATATCATAAATTCATACTCTCCAACAGTGGAGATGTTGTAGAAATCATCATGCTATTCGAAAACACAGATATTCCTAATCAGATAAATGGTCACATTTAACAGTCTCAAATAGTGGAGATGTTGAGATCTCATCATGCTAACCCAAAACACAGATCTTCCTTCTTCCTGTTTTGTCGCAGCCTAGCTCTATGTCAAAATCACTTAATCTAAGAGTAAATACTATTGAAACTCGAAAGCCTCAATAACTTGAGGTTGATTCTTGATATCATATGCCCTCAAGTATTACGCTGTTAATAAAAGAAATTCGACTGCTCGAGTTTCACATGCATAAAATTGTACTGGGTGTGCTAAGCTTCCCAGCAGAAGAAAGGATTACAAGACTGTATAGATGTAATAAATATTCAAGAATATGAGAGCATTTTATACCAAAAAGGAATACACAAATATTCCATCAAGAGAGCAGTAGTTTACACTGAAATGAAATAGAATAGAGATGAAAAACCCGAACAAAAAGACAAAAGAGGATAGCTAAAACAAAATCCCCTATAATCCAGGGCTTAAAGATCATAAAAACACAAGGGTTAACTAAGATTAGGCTTATTTTTTGAGGGTTTCTTCGAGTCTTGGTTCGGCTTTGAATCCAACAAGATTTTGAGAGAAAGAACTTGCTGAATCGCTTGTGATTTATTCCAGAAAGGTCGACGCATTCCTATTTTGGTTGAAAAAGAAATATCAGAATGTGTGTGTGTGTTTGCAGAGATAGAAAATCGAGTTGGCAAGTGGCATCATCTCATACCAAGATTTAATGAAGTTGGTGAATCAGTAATGGATGCTAATGCCATTAAATTCTTAGAAAGTGAACATCGAATAGTGACTCACAATCTTGACTCACTGACTTGAACTTGGCACTAGGCAGCCTCGTGGCCCACCGTGGTCCTTGTCCATTGGGAGTGACATCCTCATCCATGATCCTACTATTCAAGGCCAGTTGGGAAGACTCCAGTCCCGAGTCTCCCATACTCCACTGAATCCTTGGATAGGAAAATTTTGTAGCTGCCCTTCTGTTGCAAATTTAGCCAGGCTTGCTCAATTTCATTGTTGAAGTGCTGGAAATGAAACTAAATTTTGTTTCCATGGTAAAATTCCTTGTGGCCTTCTATGATGTTTAAAATGACCTTTGAAAGGCTCTGAAGGCTTCAAATTTGAAGCCTGATTTTAACCATTTCATTACTGTACCAGGCCTTCTAACCACGCCCTCTAACACAGGTAATTAATGTAACACATCATAGCCTGACTATCGACAAGACTTTTCTTCCTTCCTCCATGAATTCTACTCATCGTATCGTGCTAACCATCATTGAATTATTGCTGTTGTAGCTGTGTTTCAGTGAATGATGGCTTTGCTTTTGTTAAGTTCATTAAATTGCAAAAAAACCAAATCTCTGTTTGAAAACTTTAGGGCGGAAGGATTTATCCCCTGTTGGGTCCTGCAGAAGCCCAGCCACCAAGAAAAGTAGGGGAAAGGCGAGCGGGGCTAGATGGCACGAGTATCTATCCCGGGACCTATCGAGTGCTTACCATTCATGTATATCAATGACCGCTGCAATTGTGGCAATAGGATTTCGGGCTTTCATTCCCTTAAATCTGCGGAACGCTGACTCTGGAGCCGACTTTCCGGGTAACACTAATCAATTCTAGTAAGATTTTTAGTGAGATTTTGGAGTTCTCAGGGTTTGCGTGGAAGTTTTCCATGAAATTTTGGAGTATTTAGGGTTTTCGTGACAAAGATTTTAACTTTGTTTTCTTCCTGGATTTGTTTTTCTCGGTCCGCTTTGTTGTGACAAAGAGAGAATTTCATCCGAGGCTTCATGTGGCAATGATGAAAAACTATTTATCGTTGTTTTGTGGGTGCTTTTTTATTTTTTATTTTTTTATTCTGAATTTCTGTCGCTAAATTTGAACATGACCTGACCTAGAACAATTTTTTATGCAAATGTCATATAATTGCTGTGAAGAAATATTACTGAATTCGTCTTAAGATAACCTTTCTTGCAGTGCCAAGATACAATTCATCATAACCAACATAGAATTCTACCTCGGGGCCACTTACCGTTTGGCTTTTATGTTATCAGGTTCAATTGCACTATCCACTTGGTTTTATCTAATGAATAACACCTACTTTGGCTTTTATGTTATCAGGTTCAAGTGCGAAAGAAGTAGATTGATAGATACTATGAGAAAAGAGGGAAGGCCATACATTGTATCCATATATAACTAGAGTTACACGAAAAGAGGGAATACCATACATTGTATTCATATATAATTAGAGTTATACTTAACCTTTTGCAGTTCAAAGCTGCAGGCATATCAGTATCTATTTTATGAGTTGTAGGGATACAGTTACTGTAATTAATGCCATGAAGGAGATAATACGTCATCATCTACAATATAGCATTATCCATTAGAATAATGTTCTTCTTTTGACTAGTTGTTTTTATGTTTTCTTCATGCAGCTTTTGGTATGCCTCCGTATATTGATTCGAAGGTGTGTTTATGAGAACTTCAACAAAGATGAGATTCAAAGTTGTTCCCACCTGAGGTTCCTCCTGAGTTGCGGAGATTGCTTGTTTTATTATTAATGAATTTTCAAAGGGAATGGCGAGTGGATGCCGTTAAAGATCAGGTAGGTTAATTGGTTATTCTGCTTTGTCATCATCCTTTCGCAGGTTGCTGGAGGAGTTCTACCTTTTATTACCCTATATGCAAGTTCTATACGCTGAACTAAATCCATTAGATATCATGTACAATTCTGTGACTTGGTGAATGATATATCTGTATGTTATTGGATGTATGCATGTATACCACGCAGATCTGCATGTGTTTGTGCATGCATTTGTTGTATGTTTGTGTGGATTGATGTCTGTGTTTGCAGAAATATTTAAAAATGCACACACTCATAACACCCTCTCTGAGTTTGCCACTAATTTTATGTGGCAGAAATTACTAGAATTACATATTATAAAAGCATGGTTTGTAAAATCATAACATAACCCTATCCAACGTAACATGTGTGGTTATCCTCCAAAATGGCATGGGAATTTTTGTGTTAATAAAAGGTATGATCATTGTGACGCATTTTGTTTTTGTACTAAGACCCACTTTATAATTTTTGCTTCACGAAAATATGCATTGTACAATGCTATCTTGTATGACCTTGGTCATAGCCTTAAAGAGTACTCCAAAGAAGTCAAATGTTGTTCACCTACCAATTGGACATTGATTTTGTTATTTTGAAAGCATCACTGGATAGTTTTGGTCATACTGACATCTCTACTACCGAGAGTGCATGAAATGCAAAAGATGCATGAGAATAGTTGGGACTCGGGAGAATTTCTCATCATTTAATACAAGGGCTATGAAAAGTTAGCTAACAATAGGATAGGTTGTCATCTCCTAATGACCTTTAGATCAACGAAAAAGGAGCTCCTTAGCTTTGCAAGAATGCTGTAATATACTAGTGAGCAAGAATAAAAAAGCTAGAAGGAAACTATCAAAATGTATGACAAACTGTATACACTAGGAGGATATTATTCATAAAAATTCAAATATAGGTGTCCTCTACTTCATACCTTCACAGTCTACAGATAAGTACTTTTGTGGACAAGAATTGAACTTCTTTTGATAGTTGTGTATTATAATTTGTTGATATTCATATTTGCACTTATCTATGCTTTTCTAGGTGCTTGACAAGGCTTTGAATCGACCCTTGGGACTTTAGGGTCTTCAGAAGTTCAGAGTGCTATCTCTTTTTAGCTTTCAAATATCTCCCTAGTTCATGCTAATTTATTCTTCCATACATTGTGTTTCTCAATGACAACGTGTTTGCCTTTCAAAATTTTTACATGACCTTAGTTGTTACCTTTTCTCTAAAGGAAAACAAAGAGATTTTATTAAGATGATAAAAAACTACATCTCAAATATGTTTAAGCACAGTTAATTACCAGTCAATTTTCAGGTCTTCCTTTGGACTTTGTCCTTGTGCCTTTTTCATTCTTCCGAGGCATTTCATCTTGCTTAACTCCTTTTAAAGGTTTCTAGTCTCAATTATACCTTTTCCCTTTTTCCATTTAAGAAGCTCTTGGAGTATTCGTTAGCCTTTTCACTGATTTTCCTATCAACTTGATTAACTCTGATATCAAATAGATCACCTTGATAAAAAATTGAGTTAACATCAAACACTACACTTCTGCTTGCAGTAATTATTTTTGGTGTTTGGATCAAGAAGCTTGTATGCCTTAGAAAAATTACTGCATCCAACAAATCGGTACTTCTTTCCCCTGTCATCCAACTTGTCCCATTTTTTTCTTAGGTATATAAGTATAACTAAAGCATCCAAAGATTCTAAGGTGCCTGACTAGTAGCTTTCTACTCGAGCAAGCTTCTCCTTGCGTCGATAGGTGCTTTCAACTTCTATTGCCTACGCCTGGATTCCAGAAGAGAAGAGAATCAAGTTATTGTTAGACCCTAAGAACAAGAAAATAATGTTTAATAATGTTTACAGGTATAGTGACAGTCATAAAGCTTACAGGTTGATTGATGTTGTAACCAATTAATTGATCTTTAGTAAAGATGTCGTAGTTGATGAGGAAGTTGGACCTTTGCAAGTTTCTTTAGAGTTCAAAATAATCGTGGAGCTGCTCATTGTGGCTCAAGATTCAGGAGTTAAGCTTCAGGTAGCTCCACTTTAAAGGGGGGAAGATTCTAAACATTTTGAGGAGTCTCCTAGGCCTAGGTTGGTAATTTTTTATGCATATAGCTTGAATCATCTTTTGGATGACATAGGTACAAGTAGACCAATTCGTAGTGACGATACGAACTTGGACGAGGAGGTTCCTAAGAAGAGACCCAAGTGGTGGCAGTGGCACAACACTATTGGAGATGTTCGAGTAACATAAATGATCGAGGGATGATCATCGAGAGGTAAGAGAAAGCAAAAATCAAACATGATTAACCTTGCTCTTATTATTCAAATTATTCAGATTCAGCTGAATCGCCATTTGAATTTAATGGAAAGAGCCTAACTAAACATGAAGTTAGCATGTTTGTATACAAAAGTGAGTATATGTGCAATCTTCCATCCACATGTAGTTAGGGCTAGAATTGGAAAGCTTTAGTTTCTGCAAACCCTGTTTATTTCTCATACTCGTCTTAAGATAACCTTTCTTGCAGTGCCAAGATACAATTCATCATAACCAACATAGAATTCTACCTCGAGGCCACTTACCATTTGGCTTTTATGTTATCAGTATCATCCTTCCTGATCACCTTTATTTATCCTGTAGGATCTCATTGCAACATTTTTTAAATGACGCTGCCCTATGATTTACTATATCCGTTAGTAGATTCCCTAGCATGATAAACTTATCAGTTGCAAATAGTTGCTGCGGTGGTGTGTGTTTTCTGTCTTTTGTCTTGTAGTTTTTGCAAATGTCGCTACTAGCACTGATCCATATTAACCTGGATATTTTATGAGGCATCAAATTCCTCAAGGTTTATATATTTATTGTTATGAGTGTCAGATCAGCCATCTTAACGTCTATGTATATTTTTTTAAAACAGCATGTATAAACAATACAAAGTGTGGATGGGGATGCACCGTACTTGGCTGTAGATGTGCCTCTCAGTGGAATAAACTAGGGTTTTCTGGGACACAGGCTTTTCATTTTCAACCATATTTTTGTGGGGTGGCTTTTCATTTTCAACCATATTTTTGTGGGGTGGCTTGTGGTTTCTTTTAGCCCATGGGGTTATAATTGTAGTCCATTTGCCAATTTCACAAAGAATGTTATGTGAAATAGTTCTTACATTATTGATGTTTGTCTCCCTATGATATTTTTTTCCACTAGGAGCTTGCTGAGCTTTTCTAATTTATTTTAGGTTTTATGTAATTGAAAATTGCTGAAAATATTGAAAAGCATTTGCATTAAATTTCAGTAGGAGAAAAGGTTGTGTTGAGATTGAAGCAGTGAGTGGAACTCAGTGCAAGGTTCAAATGGGGGAAAGGAACGGAGCGTGTGTGGACATTGCACCTGATCATCTGCTAGTCCTTGTTCATGGAATTATGGCGAGGTGCAAATTGCATCAAGTATTTGTTCATTTTGGAATGAGTTTTTGAAATTGTATTACATAAAATGCAGTTCTAAACTTGATATGAGAAATATGTATTGTCAGCAGTGGAGTTATTTTCTTATTCCTTTACTTGTATAAGATATCTATGCTGGAAGACGTGTGCCATGGTCTTTAAAAAATATGACTTTAGATTCGATAATGAACTAGGTTTTCTCTCTGTTTAATATTGCTATTCGATAATGAAATCCATAACAAATAGTAACGAAGTCTCTTGCGATATATGAAATCCATGAGGCTGCAGTCTCTTTTGGCGTTTTACCTAAGAGAATATCGCAAGAGAAGGCAAGCAAGAAGGAAGCAGAGTGTGGAACCCCTGGCACTGCCGTCTAGCCGTTAAAAGTCAGACCAACCTACCTGAGTCCCAAACCCCTTGAACAGTGTGTTCTCGTGGGAAGCTCAAAAGCTAATGGCAATATTTAAAACCATGATGACAGAGTAAAAAGGAAACCGTCGTTTACACATGCAGGTAAAGAAACAAGTTGGTGCTTATATAAGGGGCAATTGTCCGCATTTGCAAAGAAAAAACGGTTAAAGCAGTAAAATAACCTCCAAAGTGGTCAAGACGCTACAGAATGAGTGAAAGGATGGCGAGAATTTCGCCGAAGCTCGAGGAAAGATATAGAGAAGCGACCAAATCGGGCAAGAACACTTTAAAACGAGTTGAGATTGATGCCTTATTCTACAAAAACAAACACTTCATAGCTTGGACAAAAATGGCTTAATGCTGGAACAAATTTCAAGAATTCAACGCGTCAAGAAGTAAACAGACATAGTAGAGCCAGAAACCTTACCGAATACACTACAACCCTGTAAGGAAATTGATCGCCAAGCTCAACATTCTCTCCAACTGAAAATGCAAGAAAAAATCAGCTCGCCAACCAGGCCTTCCAATTAATATATACCAGTGACTGTTAAAGCAAGTTACCACGGCTACTCCACTTGCTATCGCCGGTCGTCCATGCGGTCTGCCACCTGTTCTGAAGATCCCTTATCGCCCGTCGTCAAACCGGTCTGCCACATGTTGTGAAGATCCCTGATCAGCGTTTTAGAACAAATAACTGCCACCTGTTGTGATCGTGATCAGCGTTTTAGAACAAATAAATTATTATGTAGATGATTTGATGGTTGGCTACAGGGATGGAATTTGACCGGTAAATGTCCGTCATGGGACCCGTCAAATACAGCTAAGATTTTGTCAAGATCGTCAAAATCTGGCTTAGAATACAGAAAACGTTTCAGATTTTGTTTGTTACCGGCAATTTTGACGGTGTTCGTCATTTGAAATTCTAACCCTGGTTGGCTGTATTAAAGTAAAGGAAGAGCAAATTGTCCCTCTTCGCCTAAAATAGCCAAATTTCCTTTTTTCTCAAATAATTGTGAATAAGACGTTTGGCTTTAAGAAGCAAAACGTTACGCTGTATTTAGGACCATTCCATTCCTCACATTGCCTCAGGCCCTAGGGGAATAAAAAATTAAAGAAAGAAACGAATTCACACAATTGAATATTTGGTCAATATGCATCCCGATAAAATATCTTTCGATTTATTAAACAATTCATTTGTTTTGTTCTTTTTGCCCTGAAGTTGACAAGCATATCTAAGTGTAGCACAATTAATGCCATTATTAAGAGACAAAATACAAAATTAATTAATAGCTTTCAAATTAAGGGTGAAGAGATTTTGGGTATTCATTTATAAAGTTAATGAGAGTTATATGTAACATTATAAAAAAATTTAAAAAAAAATTTATTTTGATAAGTGAGTTGGAAATTTTAATAAAATTTATTGTTGATTTTTTTAAATATATTTATTATTTCGATTTTATGCCAAATTTAATATATATATATAGATTTATTCTCTTAAATTTAATATATTATTTAAATTATCTAAATTTTTATATATATTAGGTGTGCTTCCTTTATTTATTTATATTTAGGACAATTTAATATCATATATATTATATTATTTATAATTTATAGGTGATTCAAAACTCTTAATGGACCATTGGAATGGAACATGTCATATTTTGAATATGGCACTTAGTATAATGAACAAAAAATTTACCTAGTATATGGAGTCATGTCCTCACTTTCATTGTCTTTTTTTTCGCTTTTCTATTATTCTTTTAGAAGATAAGTTACTTTTCAAGCCCAAATGTGCAACTCCAAAAGAGAGGTGGGTACCATTTTAGAAGGAGAAGTTGGTTTCCAACTCTGATATTGAAGGAATTAACTTAACCACCAAACAAGCATCGACATTTTATCATCTAGCTAATAAAAAATGGTTCATCCCCACTCTGTATTTAGGCTTGTCTTTATGTCCTTCATGGCCTATTTGAGATGTAGTAGTCGTTCTCGCAAAGATGGTAAAGCTCATCCTCAAGTTGGATCCATTGAAATAGAACTTGAGTCTAGAGTTTTCTAAGTAGTCAAATCTCGACCATCCTCAAAAGGATGAGTAGGTAGGCTATAACAACATTTATTCTATTTTTATTGAGTTTTAAGTAGGTTATAACAAAATTTAATCTATTTTTATTGAGTTTTATTTTTTTGCATAAGCAATTGCAAACTACTAGCTATCACGGATGCAATGTTGGAGACATTGCCACTTCGTGGTGTTAGTTTTGTACCTAGGAATTTGTTCCCTAAGTGACTTTTTGCCTAAGTCACTTAGAAAAGGGAAAAATGTGACCCTCACATTAAAAGCTACTTAATGAGATTTTATAAAGTTAAAGTCACTTTTTGATAAATTTAAGTGGGTGAGTAAATTTATTTAAGTGATTTAAATAAATGTGATTTTTACTCTCATTGAATCTTAGCCATTCGATTCGATCTTTCTCCACCATTGGATTAGATTCTCACTTAGGGTTTAGACAAAAAGGGTTGAGGGAGGCATTTCACTTTACTATTCATTTTTTTTGGAGAAGGAGAAAGCTGAAGTGAGGGCACGAATTCCAAGACAGGGCTGAGAGTGATTTTCAGTGGGCACGAAAACCAAGACCATTAATTGCTGGCACGAGTTTCGAGGTGAAGGTATGGCACATTTATTGCAGGCACACATTTCGAGACAATAGTACGGCCATCATTTATTGTGCACAGAAATCGAGGTGAAGCACGACCTCATTTATTGTAGGCACGTTTTTCGAGGAGCTGTACGGTGCATTTATTGCAGTCGTACATTACGGTTTCATCACGGTTTTCAAGAACAGTTTGGGCTCGGTTTTCAAGGAAAAATCAGGCACAGATTTCGAGGAAGAAATCTGGCACATTTCCCAAGGCAATAGGCAGAGTTTTGTGGCACAATTTTCGAGGCCGTATGACTGCATTTAATGCAGTCCGTACAGTACGATTTTGTGATTGTTTTGGCACATAAATCGAGGGCAGCATTGATGCATTCTGGCACAGAAATCGAGGACTGATATTGACTGTTATTTCGGCACTTTTTTCGAGAAGAAAATAGCACAGAAATCGAGACAGTTCATGCACAGAAAACAAGGCAGCCTATTGGGTTATTTGCGTTGGTTGAGATAAGTTAAATTTTGACTGTAAATGGTTGTCTGAAATTTTCCTAGAAGCATAATAAAATCTCTCTCTCTCTCTCTGACTGGTTTTCCCCGTGGGGGTTTTTCCAGGGCTTGATTTGGCCAAAAATCTCCGAGTCTATCATTTTATGGTGTAATTGTTAAATGTGTTTTTCAGCCTGTTTGTGTTTTACTGTGTGTTTAAATTGTTCAGTAAAAATTTCATAAGTAACTTACAGCCAATGCAAAACCGGCTGTAAGTGAAAATCACGAAATGTGACATAAACCAACAAATAGTAAAACGCAAAAATTTCTACATGGTATTAGAGCTTGGGGGCAGAAAACAGTGATAGTTTGCAGACACACATAAATTTTCAGAACTCAGAAATTTTAGTATTTTACCTTTTGTCAGTGAGCAACACTTTGTTGGGTTGGTGTAGAGATGGCTACAGGTCTTAGATTGGAGGATAGGTTGGATGGGACAGGAAATTTTGTGCCGTGGAAGGCCAGAATTTTACTCATACTAGAGGAGAATGAGTTATGGCTGGATATAGTTAGGAACACTACAGCTAACCCGGTTGTCATTCCCGCATCAGCAGATGCAGCAACTCTATCAGCTTTCAACAAGAAGGACTGTAAAGCTAGGAGGATCATTCTAGATGTAGTTAAAGACCACATAATCCCTCACATTTCAGGCAAGACTAGGGCACACTTGATGTGGACAGCCTTGATCAGTTTGTATGAGAGTTCCAATGAGAACAGGAAGATGATTCTCAAAGAGAAACTCAAAAGTATAAAGATGAATGGGGGTGAGGGAGTCACAGCATATCTTACCAGGATTTTTGCAGTTCGGGATGAACTTGCAGCGGTTGGGGAGGTGGTAGCCCCTACAGAGCTTGTACGCACAGCAATGAATGGGGCTTCAAAGCCTTGGGGTGCATTTGTGCAAGCCATAGTGGGCAGAGAGAACCTACCTACCTGGGATAGACTTTGGGATGACTTTGTGCAGGAGGAGACTAGGAGAGGTCTTGTACAGGGAAGTACATCTCACAGTGGGGTTGATGACGAGAATGTGGCTTTGGCAGCTAAGGGCAAGAAGAAGAAGAAGGGTCCCAAGAAGGGTGGGGCCAAGCAGCAGCAGCAGAGTGGGCAGAAGAAAGACTTGAGTAAAATCAAGTGTTATGCATGTCAGGCGTTTGGGCACTATGCTTCACAGTGTCCAAGCAAGAAGAAGAAGAAGGGACAGGGACAGCAGACTGCAGCCTCAGCAGAGGTTGATCAGTTTGGTGATGCATTTCAGAGGGAGTTTTCCCTATATGCTAGACAGATGGAGAGAGAGAGAGTCTCTTTAGCCACCAGCACAGACATGGATATGGATTGTGAGCATTCATTGTTGGCAGGTCATCAAGGGAGTCCATCCACCTCTACTACTTGGTATATTGACAGCGGAGCCTCGAGCCACATGACTGGAGCTCGAGAGATATTTTCGGAGCTATCTCAGACATGTAGAGATGTGGAGGTTGTCCTTGGAGACAACACCGTTGTTAGAGCTGTTGGTCGGGGGACCATTACATTTCAGAGGGAGTCGATGAGTCTCATGACTCTGAGGGATGTGTTGTATGTCCCTGGGATGAAGAAGAACCTTGTGTCAGTTTCCACCATTGAGGATAGGGGTCTTGGGGTGTGCTTTTCAGATGGGAGAGTGCAGGTGTATCCTAGGGCTACAGGTATGTCTAGTGCCATGGACATTGGAGTCAAATGTGAAAAGATGTACAAACTCTTGTTTCAGCCACAGTGTGCTCTAGCACACAGCAGCAGCAGTGAGCTATGTGAGCTGTGGCATCGGAGGATGGCCCACCTACATCACCCAGCTCTCAGATTGTTGAGGAGCATGGTTACAGGATTACCGGAGTTCAGCATTGAGCAGAGTGATGTGTGCAGGGGGTGTGCTTTGGGAAAGTACACCAAGACTGCTTTTTCGAGCAGTGACACAAGAGCTGCAGGGTTGCTAGATCTTATCCATTCTGACATATGCGGTCCTATGTCATCTTTGTCTTTGACAGGTTTTGAGTACTACATTAGCTTCATTGATGACTACTCCAGGAAGACCTGGATCTACTTCTTGAGGAGAAAGAAGTTCTCACTTGTGTTGAGAGTCTTCCAAGGGTTCAAAGCCCTTGTGGAGAAGCAAACGGGGAGGAAGATCCGGATGTTGAGATCGGACAATGGGGGTGAGTATACCTCCAAGGAGTTTGATGCATTCTGCAGACAGGAGGGCATTCAGAGATAGTTGATAGTTCCTTACACTCCTGAGCAGAATGGAGTAGCAGAGAGAAAGAATAGGTCGATTGTGGGGGCAGCCAGAGCGATGCTTCATGATCAGGGGTTACCTTTCTTTCTATGGGTAGAGGCATGTAGCACTGCAGTTTATCTGCAGAACAGGAGTCCTCACAGGGCAGTGGGGAGTAAGACTCCTGAGGAGATGTATTCAGGCAAGAAGCCTGAGGTGGGCCACTTTCGCATATTTGGCTCGTTGACTTACTCTCACGTCCCATCTGAGAAGAGGACGAAGTTTGATCCCACCGCAGAGAGAGGCATATTTGTGGGATATGACGAGACTTCGAAGGCCTATCGGCTTTACTTACCTAGCTCGAGGAGAGTTGTTGTCCGGCTGGAAGTGAAGTTTGATGAGGAGAGAGCCTTCAGGAAGTCTAGGGAGTTAGAGCAGGGGGAGACACCAGCTCCCACACCTCAGTTAGTACAGGCTTCTTCGATGCAGCTATCAGGTCCACAGGTTTCTGGAGTGACTGGATCACAGGGTACAAGCACAGCTTCTACAGGTTCAGTGATTCAGGTGGCTAGCACTTCAGGGACAGTTTCAGGTACAGGTTCAGGGTTGAGTCCTCAGATCACAGGTTCATCAGGTACTGGTCCTCGGGGTGTTGGACCTTCAGGTACTGGGACTTCCTCAGATGAGGAGAGCCCAAGACCAGTTTGGGAGGAGCAGTCTTCAAGGAAGAGGAAGCCTAAGTGGCTTCAGGAGACCTTGAAGGAAGCAGAGGCATTTGATAGGCCCCAGGAGCAGATGAGGACAGTGGTGGAGCTAGACAGGTATGGTGTGGTGCCAGACAGGGATGGTATGGCCCTTGTTGCGAGTCTTCGTGACTCTGAGCCATCCACATTTGAGGAGGCTTCCCAGCATCAGGTATGGAGAGATGCCATGATGGAAGAGTACCATTCCATCATGAAGAATGATGCTTGGGAGATAGTACCGAGACCTGAGGGGAAGTCAGTTGTGACTTCCAAGTGGCTTTACAAGATAAAGCATGCTGCGGATGGCAGTGTGGAGAAGTACAAGGCTCGGTTTGTGGCATGGGGGTTCTCACAGGTTGAGGGAGTTGACTATGATGAGACATTTGCTCCAGTTGCTCGGTATTCTTCTATCAGGGCAGTTATATCTATAGCAGCAGAGATGGGTTGGAAGATCCACCAGATGGATGTGAAGACTGCATTTCTCAATGGTCTTCTGCAGGAGGAGGTATATTTAGAGTAGCCACAGGGATTTGAGATCCATGGGAGAGATTCTCATGTGTGCAGGCTGAGGAAAGCCTTGTACGGACTGAAGCAAGCTCCTAGAGATTGGTACTCCAGGATTGATACTTACTTGACATCGATGGGATTCTAGAAGAGTGAGGCTGATCCCAACCTATACTTCATTGTGGTTGGAGGGGATCCGCTCATTCTTCTGCTATATGTTGATGATCTATTTATCACAGGTGATGAGCGTCTCATTGCACATTGCAAGAGAGATCTAGCATCGGAGTACGAGATGACAGACATTGGACTGATGCATTACTATCTGGGGATGGAGGTTTGGCAGGAGCCTGGACATATTTTCCTTGGACAGGGGAAGTATGCAGTTGATATTCTGAAGAGATTTCAGATGGAGGACTGCAAGACGATGTGTACGCCTATGATTACCAACTAGAAGCAACTTCATGCTTCCGAGGGTAAGTTGGTGGATCCCACTTTATATCGTTAGCTCATTGGGTCATTGATGTATCTGGTCAATACCAGGCCAGACTTGTGTTTTGCGGTCAACACTCTTAGTCAGTTCATTGTTGAGCCTAGGAGTGTGCACTGGACTGCCGCAAAGCACATACTGAGATATCTTGCAGGTACGGTGGATTATGGTCTGGACTACAGGGGTTCGGGTGTAGTCAGCTTGGTTGGGTTCACAGATTCAGACTTGGCAGGTTGTGTGAGGGATCGAAAGAGAACTTCCGGTTGTTGTTTCAGTTTGGGCTCGGCAGCAGTGTTGTGGTTCAGTCGGAAACAGAAGTCCGTTGCACTGAGTTCTGCTGAGGCTGAGTATATGGCAGCCAGTCAGGCTACTTGTGAAGCACTGTGGCTTCGCAAGTTATTGGTAGATTTATTTGATCAGCAGCTTAGGCCTACGGTGATATATTGTGACAATCAGAGTTGCATTCAGCTCTCTGAGAATCCAGTGTTTCATGACAGGTCGAAGCACATTGAGATCAGGTACCATTTCATCCGTGACTATGTTCAGAGAGGGGCAGTTGAGCTACAGTATATATCCACTGATGAGTAGGTAGCAGACATTCTGACGAAGTCTTTGGGGAGGGGGAAGTTTGTCTTCTTCAGAGATAAGTTGGGAGTGGTGCAGAACACCTTCCTCGGTAAGAGGGAGTGTTAGTTTTGTACCTAGGAATTTGTTTCCTAAGTGACTTTTTGCCTAAGTCACTTAGAAAAGGGAAAAAGGTGACCCTCACATTAAAAGCTACTTAATGAAACTTTATAAAGTTAAAGTCACTTTTTGATAAATTTAAGTGGGTGAGTAAATTTATTTAAGTGATTTAAATAAATGTGATTTTTACTCTCATTGAATCTTAGCCATTGGATTGGATCTTTCTCCACCGTTGGATTAGATTCTCACTTAGGGTTTAGACAAAAAGGGTTGAGGGAGGCATTTCACTTTACTATTCATTTTTTTTGGAGAAGGAGAGAGCTGAAGTGAGGGCATGAATTCCAAGACAGGGCTGAGAGTGATTTTCAGTGGGCACGAAAACCAAGACCATTAATTGCTGGCATGAGTTTCGAGGTGAAGGTATGACACATTTATTGCAGGCACACATTTCGAGACAGTAGTACGGCCAGCATTTATTGTGCACAGAAATCAAGGTGAAGTACGACCTCATTTATTGCAGGCACATTTTTCGAGGAGCTGTACGGTGCATTTATTGCAGTCGTACAGTACGGTTTCATCACGGTTTTCAAGAACGGTTTGGGCTTGGTTTTCAAGGAAAAATTAGGCATAGATTTCGAGGAAGAAATCTGGCACATTTCCCAAGGCAATAGGCAGAGTTTTGTGGCACAGTTTTCGAGGCCGTACGACTGCATTTAATGCAGTCCATACCGTACGATTTTGTGACTGTTTTGGCACATAAATTGAGGGCAGCATTGATGCATTCTGGCACAGAAATCGAGGACTGATATTGACTATTATTTCGACACTTTTTTCGAGAAGAAAATAGCACAGAAATCGAGACAGTTCATGCACAGAAAACAAGGCAGCCTATTGGGTTATTTGCGTTGGTTGAGATAAGTTAAATTTTGATTGTAAATGGTTGTCTGAAATTTTCCTAGAAGCATAATAAAATCTCTCTCTCTCTCTCTGACTGGTTTTCCCCGTAGGGGTTTTTCCAGGGCTTGATTTGGCCAAAAATCTCTGAGTCTATCATTTTATGGTGTGATTGTTAAATGTGTTTTTCAGCCTATTAGTGTTTTTACTGTGTGTTTAAATTGTTCAGTAAAAATTTCATAAGTAACTTACAGCTAATGCAAAACCGGCTGTAAGTGAAAATCACGAAATGTGACATAAACCAGCAAACAGTAAAACGCAGAAATTTCTACACGTGGCTCTTGTTTATTTATTTATCTTTAATTACATTATCCATTAGACTTTGCATGATCAGTATATAGAAGGGCCTTTTCCCGTCCATGCCATATAACTGAGACTTAAAATATCAAAGTCATATTTATGTTACAAACATATTTTGTTTAATGGCTTCACATTAACCATACAAGTCATCTATACTCTGAGAACCTTGCTAGCATTAAACGACATCACGGTCTCTTCACACCCCTGCCTCTAATTAATAGATCTATTAAAATATATCATTAATAAAAATATCTGTAATACTGCAACTTAGATTTTCATACTATTAAGCTCGAAACATTTAATAACACAATGCTATTAGAAAGCCTTCATGGCCTCATAAGTAACTTAAGTAATTATTAGCTTGCTTGGTTGAAAACTTCAAGAATTTCACTATGTTGGTATTTTGAAATGAATGTTTTTGGTGAACACTTCAGTTATTTTAAAGGAATCATAATGAAGTTGTTTGAGGTGGAAAAGCTTATAGTTGAATAAATAAGTTAATAGAGAAATGACTATTGAGATTTTTGAATTTAACTTTTTTTTTAAACAACAGAATTGTAGTCATTGATACTAAATTTTTATAGTTGAATAAATAAGTTAATAGAGAAATGACTATTGAGATTTTTGAATTTAACTTTTTTTTAAACAACATAATTGTAGTCATTGATACTAAATTTTGAATTAATCAGAGAAAAGTGATTATGAGGATTTAGGATTTAAGTTCAAAATAACTAAAATTTTATTTAAAAAAAGAAAAATCAATAAGATAGTAACATAAAAGAGTTTAAGTGCTAAGAACCAAAGAAATTTTTTTTTGGTTAAGAAGTTAGTAAGCACATTGACTTGATCTTTAAACATATTAGTTTACTAGTTTCTGTTTATTAATGACCGTAATTAGTAAACACATGGACTTATCTCTTTACCACATTTAACTTTAAAGTTTACCCTAATATAGTCATTTACAATTACCATTTTTACTGTAATTTTTTTGTATTTTACAATATGATAATCTGTACAACCAATATTGTAGATTCTGTATGTTTAAACAAATAGCTTTTGTTTCTCAATCTGTATGTATACCATTTTCTGCACTACTTCTATAATCATCATTTTGTTTTCCTCACAAAGTTTTCAAAAAGAAAGAGATCCCTATTGATCTATCTATAATGTCGTTATATATAAAGGAAGAAAGGTAGAAACTTCCTAATTAAACTAATACAGATATCAATGACATTTAGAATTTCACTTATTCCAAAAATTCCATGTCCATACAAAGTTGCATTATTGGACAAACGTTGCGCCACATAAAATGACAAGGAGGGAGCAAAGAAACCACGAGTGACCTTTTGTCCCATTCTTTCGTCTAGTACAATGGATCCGTATTGATATTTTTTGGAGATGTGTGGAGGTAGTTTTCTCCAAAAACTTATTTCTAAAAAATTCTAGATATTGTAAATTCTTTGGTTTGGTCTTCAGTTACTCCATAATTATTCTCAATATATTGGTATTCAACTATTCCATAATTATTGGGTTTTGGTTACAAAGAACAATATTTTACTTGCTATAGGATATTTAATGTTGTGGCGGTAGTATTGTGAGTCATTAAATCTTAACTATTTAAGATCCAATGACCCACAGTGCTGCAGTCACATTATTAAATACTTTATAACATATAAAGTATTATTCACCGCTCAACTACTGCATGATTGCCATAATTATTCTCTAGAAACCTGCCTTGAAATTTCCTAAAACCATGATTGTAGAGTACCTCATCTTTGTACTTTGCTTCCAGCATGTCTGCTATAGTCGCATTGAATGCTCTATAGCACGATGAGTATTGCTGGCCAGCAATACTCATCCTGCTGCAGAGCATTCAATGCGACTGCAGCTTGGATCTTAAACAGTTTTAATCCAAAGGTTGACATGCCTGCTGCAGTCGCATTGAATGCTATGTATCCTTCACGGCATGTCTACGACTCATGGAAAAATCATCGTGACACAATCCTAGCTCACAGGGAATAAAGATACACAAAATCATAAAATGCAATTATTATTATTATTTAAAATAAACTCGTGAGCGAATAAAGAAACAAAAAATTATAAAATGTAATTATTATTTTATTTAAATAAAAATAAGCATAAACATAAGAAGAGTAATCGTACTTTTTATTTAAATATAATAATTATAATAATTTTATTTTTATAAAAATTTAGTCTTCTCGAAAATATAATACATCTATTTGTTGTATTATGATAGTTATTAAAAGACAATATGACCAATTTTAATTTTTGGCCATTAAAAATGAAAAGGGTTACTTGGTCTTTTTATCATTTGACGTATATATTTAAAAAAATTAAGAAACACATTTCCAAATCTATGAATTAAATCAATACATAAAAATTATAAAACATAAATTACATACATAACAAAACCTTTATCAAATATAACCTTATAAATAAAAAATAATAATTTAATAATTAATAACATATAGCATAAACATTTACAAACATTACATTTAATCTACAAAATTTCGATTCTTCTTAATATAATGCACCATCTAACTAAAAAATTAAATTAAATTATATATATTAACCAATTCAATAAATATTTACTAACTTATAGATTCATAATAATTTATAATTTTGTTTTACATTTATTTTCACTTTAATTTTTAGCATAATATATTGTAATAATTTATTTATGATGATGATTAATGACTATTGAGATTTTTTGGTTTATCGAACCTTGAAAAAAAGAGAAATGAATTATTTGGATTTCTATAAAATTTGATTTTTATGATTAAAAAAATGAGAAAGAAGCATTCCCAGGTCCCCATAGTTTTACAAGTTAGAGGATCATGGAGATTAGAATTGCAACAACGATTGGGAAATTATGATCGAATGCGAGTGTATGCAGGGAACTCTAGAACAAAGTGAGATTCGACCCCATTACTCATAGACTCACAAATCTGCCAAATACTTTCCTCCCATGGTGTTTTAGGAATTGTGTAACACCTTGTTTTGCTATGAATCTCATGGGAGTTTTTTTATTATTATCTTAGCTATATTAATCTTCTTTTTTGAGCTGGTTAAGATTGAGAGGTACTTTTGATCTTCCAGAATAGGATTAATGACTTCCTTGTAATATCTTAACTTTCTTTTACCCTCTCAATATTTATCGTCCCACATTCTCGCTTTGAACTTAGATGCGATAGTAATTTTGAAGTTATGGATATCTTGCAGAGTGGTATTTTCATCAATCCCACAATGATTTAACTAAGCCATGGCATCTTTATACCACCCTATTTTGAGTTGAAGATGACCTTAACTAGAATTTAAAGCAAATTTAGGGAGTCTTTGGTCTTCCATGTTATTTATTTTAATCTTATACATTAGGCCCTGAGTCGATAAAACTTGTCGGTATAACTATGTACGGACCGATCTTTCCATTGCTTTAGCTATTGCCACTTCTTATACTATTGTTCAAGATACTTTGGTGCATAAAACTCCTTTCAGACATATTCTACAAATTTACCCATGTGTCTATGGGGTCACCTTCTTTTTCCATTTTGTCGATAAATTTTCCCACCAGCAGTGTATGGAGGTTGACATCTTCAAGGATGCAATGGTGATCTTTTTCGCTTCGGAGTGTTGATTCACAAAGTAGTAAGATTCCTCTTATTGTACCCAATTGTTGACGGATTCTGCGTCGATATTGCCTTCAAGATTCAGTATGTCTAGATTGATTTGCACTTTGAAGGGGTTGATTTATCGGAGCGAGGTCGTGTTGAGGATTCTCTGGATTTCGAAGAGACTCGCATGAGAATCTCACTGAACTAGATGAACATTTCGGTTCGCTGGCGAACCAATTATTTTTCTATGATTTTTTATGTCTTGTCAGTTGCATGTCTATTGTCTTCTTCTTCGACCATCTTTTTTGAAGTCGAAGCAAGTGTATGTTTATGTTGTTGAGTTTGTGAGCATGTTTGAACATGGACAAGTTAAATAAGTTCGATGGAAGTTCTAATGTAACTTAATATCTGAACAAGATCAAGATCTGATACTAATGATCCAGGTCGTGCCCAGGTGCAAGCTGGGGACAACGATCGACTGAATGAGTCAAGCTGTCACATGCCCCAATTTGCAAAAACAATTTTATAATATTTGAGGAACATTATGTTAAAATTTTATGCTAAGTTGTAATTGATGACCTAGTGGGGTCAATAATATTTAATGTAAATTCAGAATATTTTATTTATAAATAAATAAATGAGGAGACAACATCTTAGGGAAGCTGTTAAAAGAGTGTGTACTAGTCAATTGGTGGAGGAGACTGGGTGGAGAGCAAAATGACATGTGGCAGCATCCTCAAATCACTTCCAACTGTTGCAGGTGGCAACTTCCCTATATTTGTGGTCATGATTCCCCAAAAAAGTGGAATCAGAGCAGGTGGCTTATTTAATGAAAACTGACCCAGAAGACCTAGGCATCTTTATAAAATTTCCCATTAAAGAGAGCGAGGGCTGCTCATTCTAGAGAGGTGATCATTCAGTGTGAATGAATTTACTCAAGAGAAATTCAATGGAGGGGAGTCTAGAGTGTGTTTGAGGGGATAACTACTGAGATTGATCTAGTTGCAGCTTTTAAGCTGAAGATCATACTGTTGAGAGTAGATTTTTATTACTGAGGTAATTGAACCAGTCAGGTGATAGAGGTTTTACAGTTGCATTCTCCACCCAGTTCTCAGCTAAGAAGACCAGGAACAAGCTCGGGGGTCCTGAGGAAGCGTTGTTTGAGTGCTCTTTAGGAGTTTGGTAGGGAGGAACAACCTCCTTAAGCTCTTGTCGTATTTTCCTCAAAAGGTTCTATTTTGTTTTTATTGTCTTTAGTTAAATAATTCTTAGTTTATCTATTACATGCATGTTAGTGTTTAGGGTTTATGAATGAAAAAGTAACTATGTAATGTTAAGTTCAGTAAACTTATAGATTATTGTAGAAATAGAAATGATTATGTAAATAGTGAAATAGATAGAAATTAAATTTTCAAGCTGTGTTTTTCCACACCTGAACTCAGGTCGTACTCTAGCACAGTTGGATTGTTTTAGGTAAATGAAATGATTCTTTTATTGGAATGTAAACAATAGATATGATTCTTAATTTGAATGTAAATAATAGATAGATTTTACTTCAACGTTTATTAATTTCACTGAATAATAGTGCTAGGTTTTGTTTGCACTTATTATTTTACTTCAACCAACTAAATGGAAACACAGGTATAAAGAAAATAGTAAATATTACTATTATTACAGTAATAATACACAGATAAAAAATAAAGATATTACAGTTAACAGTAGTAAATAAAAAACTAATATTTGAGAAAACATGTAAAAAGAAAATAATAAAACAGTTGATAAATTATAACTTTACAGACCAGAGTGTGTCTTATCCAGGACCTAAGGATTCTTTATAATCCTTTAATTTACAAAAAATACTAAGAGTTGTTATTACTCTAGTTCTCAAATATGTTGCACTAAAAACTTAAATATTTATTTTCTCAACTAAAAACTAGAAGCAAAACTGTTTAGAATCTTATAATCTTTTATTATTCTATTTAGGAAAACAGAGTTATTAATACTGTAAATATAAACAAGGGTTTAATAAAAACTATAGGGTTAAACAACATGTTCAAAGCAAAGTCCTAGAACAATAATTATTATTTCACAACAGTGTTTAAAAATAATTATAATTACATAGTATTATTAAATACAATACTTATGTAATTAATGAACAAAGTAAACCAATCATCATAAACCATTTGCAATATAAATTCTTTAATCAAAGGTAGGCTTATAGCGTGTAAGAATCAAAGGGTGAAACCCAATCTGCTAATAAAACCAAATACATAAAAGTATTTGTATTAAACTTTAATCAGTTACATTACTGACTGTAAAAGTAAAAATCCCACGAACTTTACAACTAGACTCTTCCATAGTTTTCTTTCTTTAAACCAAATATACATAAGTATTTTATATTAACAGTAAACTACATTACTCACAGGGTAGGTAAAACCTAGTTCACAGTCTTCATCTTTCTTGAAGTTCAAATATAAAACAAAAACCAAAGCAAACAAGACAGAGATCACATAAGCATCTCTGAGCACAGAGGAGGTTTTTATAATTTTCACAATAGTATTACATCTTTAAAGCTGTAAGGGTGAAACTGTTTCAACGAAACCACACATACATTAGAGCTTCAAAAGCTTATGCAACCCAGCGAAGTATCGATAGGGTTTTAAAATAAAAACATGGATATTAAACAAAAAATTAAATATCATAACCAGCAGAGAGTTTGAAGCCAAGTTTCCAACCACGGGAACCTTCAACCAACAATCCATTTCACAAGCAGGGAGAACCCACGACGAGACAGGGGCTTACCGGTTGGAAGCCCACAAAGTTAGCTGAAGGACGAGCTTGTTTTCTTGTCAAGGCTGGAGCAGTTAGTGGTAGCCTGCAAGTTTATAAACCAAACAATATTTAAAACTCTGAGTCGTAATTTATTAAAACCCTAACTTAGAAATTAAATTGACAAAAGGAATGAAAGCAAAATAAAAGTGTTTTACCTGTGAATAAGAAGTAATTGGAGCCAAGAAGAAACAATCACTAGCTCACGTGAATTAAACCGAGAAGCAAACAAACCCTTAAGCCAACTCTGCAACAGAGGTAGCAAGAGATAGTCTCAAACTCCATGATGCGAGGGAAAATAATGAACAGACACAAGGGTAAAACCTTTGATAGGCTTCAAGCCAAATGAAGAAGTTTAAACCACTCTCGCTATGTTTTCATTAACTCACTAAAGAAACAGAAAACATCAACCACGAAAACCATAAACCACTTGCACCGTAATGCATACTACGAAGCCAACAAACAAAGAAGTTGCAAGCCTCTCATGGCCGCAAGGAGTTGTAGAGTGCAGCCTGCAGGAAGACAAACCCTTGAAGAAATATGAAAATGAGTAGGGTTTCCTCGTTATAAGGAAACCAATGCATGGAGGAGGCTCATCCACGTGCTCTTCCAGAAATTTGATGAAGTGTGGGTCGATTTCTAAAGTCAACGCTGCACATACGATTATGAACTATATCATTGCCAATAATGAACACAATACAATCGNGGTTAAAATCATGTTTTGGAAACTAGTAATGTTTTTATATAAGAACAAAACCTATAATGTATTTTACCTTTAGTTTCGACTACAACATAGTAGTTACTAGGTTGTAAAACTACCTTAGGATACAAGTAGTATTGTTTGTTGTAACAATATAAATCAATATAGCATTGTAATATTACGATAACACTTGTATCATGATTATAATCTAGAGATGAAGAATACATCCTGTCTACTAGCTGTGTAAGATGATAATCATCATTGCAACAAATCAAATAAGTTGGTATTTTTACATGACTAGTAAAGGATAATTAGAGTATTAATATAATAACATTATGATTTATTTCATAAACTGAAGAGCTCTAAACTTCTCAACTGAAATACTTGATGCTGATAAAGGAAGAAGTCTTCAAGAAGACTGAAGTTTAACCTTGTTGAAAAAGTTTCTCTTGAGTAACTAATTTTTGCATTGTAAAATTTACCTTTGAAAAACATAGGATTATGTTCATACATAAAGAACAGTACACTTGAGTATTAAACATGAAAATAGCAGTAAAATCATGATGTAGTAAAAGTAATTATATGCCAAGATCATGAGCTCTATGCTCACTGTAAGAATCTATAATTGACTAGGTAGTATAATCTTTACGATAGATAGAAACCTTGGAAGAACTCATTCTTGAAAATAGCATTAATTATGTTAAGGATAAAAGTCATTATGGCTTAAATTGAAATATGGTTATAGATCCAAAACAACGAAGGAATTTACTTTACCTCATCGGAGTCTTGCATCTTAATAATCAATTTTTATACTAACATCTTATCATGCTAAAGAAGTACTTCTCGACATAATTCAAAATAAACTTCTACTTGATCATAAGGCTTACCTGCTGAACCTGTAAGAACCAGCAATCCATTTGAGTTAGCAGAATGCTAAGGAAGCCTCGATTTTAAACGTGGTTTCTCACCTACTTGACAAAAGTAAATCATCAGTACAACTATGAGCAACTAAATGCAAGTCAGTTATATATAACTTATAAAAAAATAAAGTTGTATTAGTTTTTATGTATTTGAAACTAATCCTTAAAACTTGTTAAATTGTTTCATTTTCCGCCAACCACTAGCAGTTACTAAACTGTGGTTTAAGAAATTTTATGTTACTTTAAAAATTTTAATTGTTTATGAAATTTTGGGGTTATTACATGTGGTATCAGAGCACAAGGTTCAACCACTAGGCCTTGATCAAGCTCAATTTTCTTATATGGAACAGTAAATTTAAACCATTTTGCTGATGTTGTTTTCTTTGAATGATATAAACAGAGAAATTTTGTTTCTGAGTTTAACGACAGGTATAGAAAGATTGGAGGAATATGCAGAAGAGGAATCTCCTTATACTGAACAAGATAATCTACAAAGATAAACTATACAAGAATACATAACCACCAATTCTTCAGAACTATTAAAAACAGTAAAAGAATTAAAATCTGAAATGGAATCTGTTAAGAAAGAAAATGAGAGGATTTTGAAAGCTCAGGAGGAGTTGAATCAGATCTCAATAGAAAGATTTCATATAGAGGGAAAGGGTAAAAGAGCTTATTCGAAAGATATAAGTTATCAACATAAGTATAAAAAGAATAAACAGATTAAAAATGAAAGTAGCTCATCTTCTGAAGTATATGGTGATCAACATAACTCTCATTATACTAGTGACATTAGTGAGGATAACCACCATATTAGGAAAAGAAAATATAAACCTTATGAAGAAATTTCTGGGGAGTTTAAGAAGATCAAGCCGCCAACATTTAATGGAGAAAATGAAAAGGGGGAGGAAGCAGAATCCTGGATATCCGGGATGAAGAAGTACTTCCAGATTTATAACTACTCTAACCAATTAAAGGCTAGGATGGCTATTTACAATCTTACAGGGAAAGATGATATATGGTGGCAAGATTTAAAGAGAGTGAAAGGTATAAGAGAGAAGAACATAAATTGGAGTACATTCAAGAAATACTGAAAAATAAATTTTTATTTGAACAGTACTATGAAGAAAGGGCTAAATAATTCTATGTGCTAAAATTAGGTACAATGACTATGAAAGATTTGAACAGTAAGTTTTTAAGTCTGCTTAGGTATGTGCCATACCTTGTGGATGAAAGACCGAAGGTACAATGATTTCTCAACTGTTTACCTTATCACATAAAGGACAGGATTGAGTATGACAATCCAAAAACCATGGAAGAAGCCATGAGGAAAGCAAATTTCTATTATGAACACAATCGCAAAAAGGAGAGTATGGCCAGCTGGAAGGCCAAAAGGAATAATAATTTTGATCAAAAGAAGAAAGAGTTTGTGCCTAATCGGAATTCTAAAAATAATAACACCAGAAATTTTTCTAATAAGAATTACGAGGGGAATAAGAATAATTCATAGACCAATCAGAACAATCAAAAGAGTAAAGAGTCTGCTAACAATCATAGTAATTACACAAAGAAATTTTAACGAAAAGAACCCATAAAGTGTTGGGAATGCAATGGTTCACATTATGTGTTGGGAATGCAATGGTTCACATTATGCCTCAGTCTATCCCAATCAGAAAAAGACTATCAGCAATATCCACACAATACAGGAGGAGATGACTGTTGGTGATTTAGCGAGGACTATGCCCAGGATCAATGCAACTTTGGAGAATCGGCAAGCAGACTATCAAACTTCCATGGTGGAAGTAGAAGGTAAGATAAATCAAACACCCATATCTATTTTAATTGATCCATGAGCTAGTTTAAGCTATATTTCTCCTAACTTGGTAGAAAATTGTAAACTCCCAGTTGAAAAGTTTGCAAGTTCTTGGTTAGTTCAGTTAGCTATTGGTGCAAAGAGAAAGGTAATTAGCTTTGTAAAGAATTGTGTAGTAACTATGGATCAATTTGAAACTTTTGTTAAGCTCACTCTATTACCTTTAGGTTCATACGACATATTAATTGGTATGGATTGGTTAGAGAAACATAGGATGGTCTTGAATTGCTTTGATAAAACGTTTACTTAAGTCTTGGATAAAATGAATAATGATGAAAAATTAGTAAGCGTAAAGGGAATCCTTAGGAAAACAATCGTAAGGCAGATTTCTGCTCTGCAGCTTAAGAGAGCTGTTAGGAAATGTTGTAAGGATTATGTAGTAACAGTAACCAATGAAGAAAATATAAACAACATAGATAAATTAAAATTGGAGGATATACCAGTTCTAAAGGAATATGCAAATGTATTTCCAGAAGAAATTCCAAGACTGCCTCCAAAGAGGGAATTAGATTTTACCATTGAGTTGGTACCTGATGTAGTGCCCAGCTCAAAGGCCCCTTATCAGATGAATATACTTGAATTAAATGAACTTAAGTCACAGTTAAAAGAACTTATTGACAATAATTATATTCGACCCAGTGTGTCTCCCTGGGGGGCACCTGTCATTTTTGTTAAGAAAAATGACGGAACTCTACGACTATGCATAGATTATCGTCAATTAAATAAGATGACTATTAAGAACAGATTCCTATTACCCCGCATAGATGATCTATTTGATCAACTATGTGGAGCCACGGTATTTTCAAAAATTGACTTATGATCTGGATATCACCAAGTTAGAATTAAAGATGAAGACATTTTTAAAACAACTTTTAGGACTCGATATGGCCATTACAAGTTTGTCGTCATGCCATTCAAGCTTACTAACGCTCTAGCTGTTTTTATGTGTCTAATGAATAATGTAATGCATAAATATCTAGATAAATTTGTGGTCGTGTTTATCGACGAAATTAATTTATTAGAAATCTGAAGAAGAACATAAAGAACATCTAAAAATTTCCTTGTAAGAGTTGTGAGAACATCAACTCTTTGCAAAGTTTAGTAAATGCGACTTATTTAAGGATAAAATCCAGTACTTAGGTCATGTGGTGACTAAATAAGGAATTTCGGTGGATTCTGAAAAGATAAAGGCAATTGAAGATTGACCAGTTCCTAAAGACGTAACTGATGTCCGATCATTCACGGGGATTACCGGTTATTACCGAAGGTTCATCGAAGGGTTTTTGAGAATCGAAAATCTGATAACCTCTTTACAGAAAAAGGGAAAGAAATTTGATTGGAATTAGAAGTGCGAGGATAGTTTTAAAAAGTTAAAAACCTTATTAACCAGTGCACCAATTTTAAGAATTGCTGATCCAAATAAAGATTTTATAGTATGTACTGATGCCTGTAATGACAGTTTAGGTGGAGTATTGACTCAGGAAGGACATGCCATTGCTTATGAGTCTAGGAAATTAAAGATTCATGAAAATAATTATGCAACCTATGACTTGGAATTAGCTGCTGTCACACATGCTTTAAAGATGTGGCGTCATCATCTAATTGGAAGAAAATTTATTTTAATGACGGATAATAAGGGATTAAAATATCTGTTAGATCAACCCCACCTGAATGCTAGACAAGCTAGGTGGCTAGCTTTTCTAACTAAATATGATTTTGAAATTCAACACATTAAATGGAAAGAAAATAAAGTTGCTGATGCATTAAATAAAAATGCAAAGTTGAATTTTACAACAACTATCAGCTCTTATACAACAGATTTGGAAGAACAACTTAATACAGAGATAGAACAAGATGAAAATTACTTAAAGTTACAAGCAAAAGCAAAAGAAAATCCAATAGAAAGTTTAAGTACAGGGTACAGCTTGAATGAAAAATGATTTTTACTTTATAAAGACAGAATATATGTACCTAATGTACCTAAGATTAAGTTATTAATTTTAGACGAAATCCATAAAACTCCTTTTTCACGGCATCTAGGTTATTAGAAAACTATAACCATGCTAAGAAAAGATTATTTCTGGCCAAACATGAAGACTGAATTAGCAGAATATATTGCTAGATGCTTTGAATGTGAGCAAGTAAAAACTGAACATCAGCATCCAGTTGGGATACTTCAGCCTTTGCCTATTCCTAGCTGGAAATGGGAGATAATTAGCCTCGATTTTATTACTGGACTGCCTAAAAATCAGAACTTAAATGAATACATAATGGTAGTGGTTGACAAATTGAGTAAAGCAGCCCATTTTATAATTGTAAAAACTACTTATAAAGCTGCAAATATAACTGATATTTTCTTAAAGCAAATTTTTCGACTGCATGGGATACTGAAGGTCATAATTTCAGACCAAGACCCTAAATTCACAGGTAACTTTTGGGAATCTCTGTTTGAAGGATTAAATACCACGTTAAATTTTAGTACCTCCTTCCATCCTCAAACTGATGGACAAACTAAAAGAGTAAATTAGGTACTGAAAGATCTACTATTGAATGTATGTAAAGGAATAGCCAAGTAAATGGGAAGATTATTTACACTTGGTAGAATTTTCTTATAATACTAATTATCAAGTTTCAGCTAGATATAGTCCTTTCAAAATTATGTATGGAAGGAAATGTAACACTCCCATATTTTGGAGTAATCCAGTGGATAGGTTAATATTAGGACCTAAATTATTGAAAGAAATGGAAGTAATTGTAAAGCAGGTACAAGGTAATATGAAAATTGCGCAAGATCGATAGAAAAGTCAAGCAGACCTTAAAAGAACTCCAAAAGAGTTTTAGGTAGGTGAACATGTTTTCATTAAGGTGAGACCCAAAAAGAGTTCTCAAAGGTTGGGTAGTTGTGCCAAACTAGTATCTTGTTATTGTGGTCCTTTTGAAATACTGTCCAGGATCGGACAGGTAGCCTATCTGTTAGCTTTACCACCGAATTTAAGAGTTCACAATGTTTTTCACATTTATGTATTAAAGAAATATGTGCATGATGCTACTCATATTATTAACTGGAATGATGTATAGGTGGAACCCGAAGGAGATTTTCTAGTGGAACCAGACTGTATCCTTCAGGGGAGGAAGATCACACTTCGGAACCGCACCATTGGTCAAGTGAAGGTGCAATGGAAGCACCTTAGTCCATAGGAAGCCAATTGGGAATTGGAAAGTCATATCCAATTCTATTTCAGGGGAACTCTGAGGATGAGGAATAAATAACATCAAGGACGATGTTATAATTTAAGGGAGTGTGTATGTCACATGCCCTAATTTGTAAAAACAATTTTATAATATTTGAGGAACATTATGTTAAATTTTATGCTAAGTTGTAATTGATGACCCAATTGGTCAAGAATATTTAATGTAAATTCAGAATATTTTATTTATAAATAAATAAATGGGGAGACAACAGCTTAGGGAAGTTGTTAAAAGAGTGTTTACTGGTCAATTGGTGGAGGATACTGGGTGGAGAGCAAAATCACACGTGGCAGCATCCTCAAACCACTTCCAACTATTGCAGGTGGCAATTTCCTTATATTTGTGGTCATGATTCCCCAAGAAAGTGGAATCAGAGCAGGTGGCTCATTTAATGAAAACTGACCCAGAAGACCTAGGCATCTTTATAAAATTTCTCATTGAAGAGAGCGGGGGCTGCTCATTCTAGAGAGGTTGTCATTCAGTGTGAATGCATTTACTCAAGAGAAATTCAATGGAGGGGAGTCTGGAGTGTGTTCGAGGGAATAACTACTGAGATTGATCTAGTTGCAACTTTTAAGCTGAATACCATACGGCTGAGAGCAAATTTTTATTACTGAGGTAATTGAACCAGTCAGGTGACAGAGGTTTTATAGTTGCATTCTCCACCCAATTCTCAGCCAAGAAGACCAGGAACAGGCTCGGGGGTCCTGAGGAAGCATTGTTTGAGCGCTCTTCAGGAGTTTGGTAGGGAGGAACAACCTCCTTAAGCTATTGTTGTCTTGTCCTCAAAAGGTTCTATTTTGTTTTTACTATCTTCAGTTAAATAATTCTTAGTTTATCTATTACACTCATGCCTAGTTTAGGGTTTATAAATGAAAAAGTAACTATGTAATGTTAAGTTCAGTAAACTTATAGATTATTGTAGAAATGGAAATGATTATGTAAATAGTGAAATAGATAGAAATTAAATTTCCAAGTTGTGTTTTTCCACACCTGAACTTAGGTTGTACTCTAGCACAGTTGGATTGTTTTAGGTAAATGAAATGATTCTTTTATTAGAATGTAAAGAGTAGATATGATTCTTTATTTGAATGTAAATAGTAGATAGATTTTACTTCAACGTTTATTAATTTCACTGAATAGCAGTGCTAGGTTTTGTCTGCACTTATTAATTTACTTCAGCCAACTAAATGGAAACACAAGTATAAAGAAAATAGTAAATATTACTATTATTACAGTATTAATACACAGATAGAAAATAAATATATTACAGTTAACAGTAGTAAATAAACAACTAATATTTGAGAAAACATGTAAAAAGAAAATAATAAAACAGTTGATAAATGTTAACTTTACAAACCAGAGTGTGTCTTATCCAGGACCTAAGGATTCTTTATAATCCTTTGATTTACAAAAATTACTGAGAGTCGCTATTACTCTAGTTCTCAAGTATGCTGCACTAAAAACTTAAGTATTTATTTTCTTAACTAAAAACTAGAAGCAAAACTGTTTAGAATCTTATCATTTTATATAGAGTTATCATCTTATCATCCTACAACAGTGTTTAAAAATAATTATAATTACATTATATTATTAAATACAATACTTATGTAAATAATGAACAAAGTAAACCAGTCATCATAAACCATTTGCAATATAAATTCCTTAATCAAAGGTAGGCTTATAGCTTGTAAGAATCAAAGGGTTGAAACCCAATCTGCTACTAAAACCAAATACATAAAAATATTTGTATTAAACATTAATTAGTTACATTACTGACTGTAAAAGTAAAAACTCCACGAACTTTACAACTAGACTGTTCCAGAGTCTTCTTTCTTTAAACCAAATATACATAAGTATTTTATATTAACAGTAAACTACATTACTTGCAGGGTAGGTAAAACCCAGTTCACAGTATTCATCTTTCTTGAAGTTCAAATATAGAAGAAAAATTGAAGCAAATGAGACGGAGATCACATAAGCATCTCTGAGCACAGAGGAGGTTTTTATATTTTTCACAATAGTATTACATCTTTAAAGCCGTAAGGATGAAACTATTTCACCGAAACCACACATACATCACAACTTCAAAAGCTTGTGCAACCCAGCGAAGTATCGATAGGGTTTTAAAATAAAAACATGGATATTAAACAACAAAGTAAATATCATAACCAATAGAGAGTTTGAAGCCAAGTTTCCAACCACATGCACCTTCAACCAACAACCCATTTCGCAAGAAGGGAGAACCCACAACTAGATTGGGGCTTACCGGTTGGAAGCCCATGAAGTTAACTGAAGGATGAGCTTGTTTTCCTTTCAAGATTGGAGTTGTCAGTGGTAGCCTGCAAGTTTATAAACCAAACAATATTTAAAACTCTGAGTTGTAATTTATTAAAACCCTAACTTAGAAATTAAATTGACAAAAGGAATGAAAGCAGAATTAAAGTGTTTTACCTGTGAATAAGAAGTAATTGGAGCCAAGAAGAAACAATCACCATCTCACGTGAATTAAACCGAGAAGAAAACAAACCCTTAAGCCAAATTTGTGACAGAGGCAGTAAGATACAATCTCAAACTCCACGATGTCAGGGAAAATAACGAACAAACACAAGGGTAAAACCTTTGACATGCTTTGAGCCAAATGGAGAAGTTTAAACCACTCTCGTCGTGTTTTCATTAACTCACTAAATAAATGGAAAACATCAACCATGAAAAACACAAACCACTTGCACCATAATGCAGACTACGAAGCCAACAAATAAGGAAGTTGCAGGCCTCGCATGGCCGCAAGGAGTCGCACTGTGCAACCTGCAGGAAGACAAACCCTCAGAGAAATATGAAAAGGAGTAGGTTTTCCTCGTCATAAAGCAACTAATGCATGGATGAGGCTCATCCACATGCCCTTCCATACATTTGATTAAGTGTGGGTCGATTTCTATAGTCAATGCTGCACATCCGATTATGAACTATATCATTGCCAATAATGAACACAATGCAATCGACTATATTATAAAGACTTATATCATAGCCAATAATGAAATCTATGCCATCGATCTTTTAACTAATTATTATGATTGCATAATGTCAACCATGCTATGGTTAAAATCATGTTTTGGAAACTAGTAATGTTTTTATATAAGAACAAAACCTATAATGTATTTTACCTTTAGTTTCGACTACAACATAGTAGTTACTAAGTAGTAAAACTACCTTAGGATACAAGTAGTATTGTTTGTTGTAACATTATAAATCAATATAGTATTGTAATATTACGATAACACTTGTATCATGATTATAATCTAGAGATCAAGAATACATCTTGTGTACTAGCTGTGTAAGATGATAATCATCATTGCAACAAATCAAATAAGTTGGTATTGTTCCATGACTAGCAAAGGATAATTAGAGTATTAATATAATAACATTATGATTTATTTCATTAACTGAAGAGCTCTAAACTTCTCAACTGGAATACTTGGTGTTGATAAAGGAAGGAGTCTTCAAGAAGACTGAAGTTTAACCTTATTGAAAATTTTTCTTTTAAGTAACTAATTTTTGCATTGTAAACTTTACCTTTGAAAAACATAGGATTATGTTCATACATAAAGAACAGTACGCTTGAGTATTAAACATGACAATAGCAGTAAGATCATGATGCAGTAAAAGTACTTATATGCCAAGATCATGAGCTCTATGCTCACTGTAAGAATCTATAATTGACTAGGTACTATAATATTTACGACAGATAGAAACCTTGGAAGAACTCATTCTTGAAAATAGCATTAATTATGTTAAGGATAAAAGTCATTATGGCTTAAATTGAAATACAGTTATAGATCCAAAACAGCGAAGGAATTTACTTTACGTCATTGGAGTCTTGCATCTTAATAATCAATTTTTATACTAGCATTTTATCAAGCTAAAGAAGTACTTCTCGACATAATTCAGAATAAACTTCTACTTGATCATACGCTTACCTGCTGAACCTATAAGAACAAGCAGTCCATTTGAGTTAGCAGAATACTAAATAAGCCCCGATTTCAAACGTGGTTTCTCACCTACTTGACAAAAGTAAATCATCATTACAGCTATCAGCAACTAAATGCAAGTCAGTTATATATAACTTATAAAAAATTAAAGTAGTATTAGTTTTTTTGTATTTGAAACTAATCCTTAAAACTTGTTAAACTGTTTCATTTTCCACCAACCGAAAATTTTAAATTTTTATGAAATTTTGGGGTTATTACACAAGCACTGTTATGGAAGAAGCATAGAAAAATAACAAGTAAATAAGGAAACACACTATCTCGACAGAAAGCATGCACACAGACAATATGCAAGAATTCGAACCAATTTCTATTATTACTTATTCTTTATGAAGGTTTGGTTGATTGTTACAATAATGTACATGCTTATATAGAATGCTGAGATGCTTGGGTGACTACCCATTACGTTGAGTTACAAGAAGTTATAACGGTTCTGAATTTCAACCATCGCAGATGATTGGAAGACAAAGAAATTAGGTTGATTTTTGACAGGTGCCGACAAGGCATGTCGAGCACAAAACCTGTCAAGGTGTGGACTTGTTGAAGCTATCAAAGTAGTTGAAGTAGTCAAGTAGTCGAAGTGTTATACTTTGTCAAAGTTTGAAAACATGCCAACTACTGGTTGGATCATTCCTCCTCTTTTAAGAAACAATGGTCTCCGTTGTGTGTTCGTTCAGGTGAGGAAACTTGTTGGATACTTCAGTAGCATAGTACCATTTTCCAGTGCACGGGGAGCTGTCTAGCTTTATCCACTTGAAACAATGGAATGGAGTTTGTCCTTGTATGTCATATGCGTCATCTCACAATGGTGTCGCAAAGAAGAGATTCCTGAAAATTTGGATGTATGTCTTCGGGTTCTGCTGTCTGCATGTTGTTCTGTTCCAACAATGGTGCATGGTATGGTCGAAGTAGATCCACATTAAATACTGGATGTAGGCCAAGGCATGTAGGAATGTAGAGATGAAAAGTGTTTTCTCCAATATTTTTAAGGATATTGTATGTACTATATCGCAAGGGTTTCATCTTTCTATATGGACTAGTGAAGCGCTCCTTCTTAGATGTAACCAGACCTGATACCCAATTTGGAATGAATGAGGAATACAATGCTTGTCATGTCGGGCCTTAGGTTTTGCATTAGCTCGTTACAACATTTCTTGTGCTTGCTTCTGGATGTTGTAGATTTGATCTATGAAATTGTTTTCTTTCTCCACTTCTCATACTTCGAAGCCGATGCCATTCGACTATGTCGAGGAATTGATCATGTTGATCGGAACTGAGGGTTAAAATACATAATATATCTCAAATGGACTTTTTCCCATAGAACTGTGTTGACCACGATTGTATCTATGTTGTATGTATGGAAGGATGTGATCTCATGTTCAACGATGCTTGTGGTTGTACATGTGAAGCAGTTGTATGACCAAGCGATTTACAACTTCCGTCTATTTGTTTGTCTACGGATGGAAGGTTGTCAATAAAGAAAGTCTCATCTCAAGTTGTTGCCAGAGATTTTTCCAAAAGGTGCTGATAAATCTAGCATCTTTGTTGAAAAATAATGGTTGTCGAGAGGCCATAATTTTTCCATGCATATTCGAAGAAGAGCTGAGAAATCTGTTGTGTTGTCATAGTCTTCTTGCATGGTATGAGTATAGCCATCTTGGAAAATATGTCAAATAATACTAAGATCGCGTCATGTTGATGTTTGGTAGTAGGATATCTCGTCAAGTAGTCCATAGAAATAGATTCCCATGGTCGACTAGGAATTAGAAGAGGTCTATACAATCCTTGTTGTCAATTTGGCGATTTAGAAATGGCACAAACCATGCATGATCAAATGCACTTGTTGATGTCATATTTAAGTGAAGTGAAGTAAAAATACTTTTAGAGGATAACAAGTGATTTTTTTACTCCAAAATTTCCTGCATTCTTGTTGTAGTGCTCATCCCAAATGAACTTCTATCGGTGCTCACTGGTCGGTACACAAAGTTGTCCAAGCTTGTATAGCAAGGTGTCTTTTAGGAAGTAGTCGCTAGTAGGCAGGGTTTCGGTCTGAAGCTACTGATAAATTGTGGAGAAGTCGCAGTCTACCGAATACAATTGTGGCCAAGTAGTGGTGCCGTAACCTTGCATACTCATCACTGTAGACATTAAAGTAATGGGTGGTTGGCTAAGACAATCGACTGCGGCATTGGATTTTTTTTTCTGAAACTTAATTACCAACTAAAAATGTTGCAGGTAATTAATTCACTTGAGTTGTCAAGTTGTCTGTAGTTTTGAATGGGATGGAGCGAACTATAGAGGCTTGTGGTTAGTGAGGATGACCGTTTCCTTGCCAAGAATGTAGTGTCTCCATTGCTTAAGATCTTGCACAATGGCGTACAATTATTTTTCATACATTGAATACCTTCTGACAATGTCATTGAAAGTTTCAGAATGAAACGCGACTGGGTGACCTGACTGAGTGATCACTGCGTCGAGAGCATAGTCCGGTGAGCTTGTCTCAATATCAAAGGGGTGATGTAAAGTAGGTAACAAAAGTACTGGTAGAGTACAAATCTTGTTTTTGAGTTGTTCAAAAGATTGTTGTTGTGTTGGTGTCAATTTAAAGACAATTTTCCCATTTCCTTTCCATAATTTATTCAAAGGCCATGTGATGTGGCTGAAACCAAGTATGGACCGTCGATAGAAATTCTCCAAACCAAGAAACTTCTTAGTTCATGATTGTTTTGAGGAATAGGCCAATATTTGAGGATCTGTACTTTTTTTGGGTCGACATGAATTCCTGTAGAGTCAATTACATACCCCAAATATTTGATGTTGGTCATTGCAAATGAGCATTTGTCCATGGTCATATATAGTCGATGTTGTCGGAGAGTGTCGAAGACTTGTCGAATTTGTCTAACATGTTCTTCCCATGATTAACTGAAAATAAAGAGGTCTTCAATTCAATGGTACAACATGCAACGAGAGGATGCTACATGGGAACCACTCCTTTAGATTCAGCAACAGTTTCCACATCTTAAGCTTTGAGGAAAAACCTTTTCTAAGAGGGAGGGACGTTAAGAACCTGTGTCAACACTCCTCTTTATTTTGTTAGTATATTTTATTGGACGCATATGCTTTGTAAGTTATCCTGTTAGTATGTTGTATTATCCCACATTCATGGGGATTAATAGTTGATGTTAATTCCTCCAGTTAGTATGTTGTATTATCCCATATTCATGGGGAGTAATATTTGTCTAGATTAGACTTAGTATATAAGTAAGTGTTGAGGCCAATAAAATCATTGAAGAGTTATTTTGTATTGAGCTTGCTCAAAGGAGGTTGTCCCCTCAAAGTGGCTTGCGATTAATAAAATATATTTTGTGATCTATTATTTCTATTATATCATGCATTCTCATTGTTTATTGCACGAGGTTCTCCACATCTGGTATTAGAGCACTTTCCTTGGCACAAGTGAGAAATTGTTTTTTGGGGAAAAAAAGGGGGACAAAAATAGACGACAAATTTCAGATCAATTTATTAAAATTTTTTCATATAATTAGAAGAAACAGGTTGTATATATGAATTCCTCTTACAAAAATATGCAGTTAAAAAAAAACATCTCTTTTGGAGTTCCAAAAGTGGAGATATCGCGGAATTAAAATCAACAATTTTTTAGAATTTCGGTGACGGCCACAGGAATTGTAGAGCGAAAATATTTTGCTTGGTTACCCAAATTTCTATTCAGATCATGTCAGTAGAAGCAGAGTGGTTGTTCTCGTTCTAGAAACATGTTATAATAGCGATTATGAGCAATATAGATGGGGTTATTCTCATTTTAAAATTTTCGTCTCAAAACCCTAGCTCTAATTAAGGGTTTTTTGGACATTGGGTAGAATTTATGCCACATTTTTTTCTTGCACTGTGATTATTGTATTATTTCTTCTTCTTGTAGAGATATTATTCATTCAGATCAGAGAATAAACCCTATCTACTTAACTGTGGGAAGTACTTGGGCATAGCCCTAAAACTCATTGTGAGGAGTACCACAGGAACCCTGAAGTAGCTGGCCATTGAGAAGACTTGCCAAGCAAAAAGGAAAATGAACCCCATGGTATTGACTAGGTTCTCACCCATGAGTAAAACCAAAGAGTTGTCGTTTGTGGCCAAGCGGTTAGCAGTTTTACTTGCGTCATGGAGTGAGGGGTACTACCCCAATACGTGAGCCATCAGATAGCCTTAGTGGCCAAGTGACTCTCGTGAACCTTTAGGAAGTCGAACATACCTGGGGTCCATATCCATATCTTATTTGATTTAGCTCTGTTTACCTTGAAACTTCACTATAACCCCTGTAATCTCAATCTGCATATTTCTTCCCCGAGAACCCTATCCCCAACCCCACTTCCCAAAGCCCAAAATTTTGATTCTCACCCAATCACCTTCAAATTTTTCCATGGTGTTCATTTTCCATTTTTGCTTCATTGCCCCTATTTGACATTTTTTCCAATTCTTTCACCCCACTTCTAAAATTCACCTTTTCTGCTTTCCTGTCCCTCAGCAAGTGTTCAAAACCTAGTCAAACCCCAATTGCCCACCCAAGTTTTTCTCAACTCAAAATTTTCCTTCTCTAAATCCCTTTCCATTTTTGTTTTTCTACCCATTTCCTTAAAAAAAAACCACTTATGGTTGTCACCGTGTAGGCGCAAATAAACAAATGGAAGAAGAACTTGCCACCATCAAGACCAAACTCAAAGCTCTGGATAAAAATTTCTTAGCCTCCATCCTCTACATTCACCCATGAACAATTGACAACAGCCTGGGTCTTCTGCAGGCACTGGGTCCTCTTCCTCTAGCAACCTTCGTGGGATGCAACTTGATTTTCCTCGCTTCAATGGTGATGATCCGACTCGATAGATTTACAGGGCTGAACAATATTTTAGTCTACGTAACACTCTTGATGTTAATAAAGTCCCACTTGCATCCTTTCATTTGGAACATGAAGCCGTTCAATGGTTCCATTGGTACATCAAGGCTCATGAAGCGCCACAATGGATAGATTTCTGCAAACTACTTTTGCATCGATTTGGCCCTCGTGGTTTTGATGATCTCATAGGAGAACTCACCAACCTTTGCCAGACTAGCACTATGCGAGAGTATCCGACCAAATTTGAGAAATTGTTCAATAACACAAAAGGATTGTCTGATGCATTCTACAGGAGTTGTTTTATTAGTGTTCTGAAGGATACAATCTGATCTGAGGTTAAAATTTTATGTCCCAACACAATGATGGAAATCCTAGGGTTGGCTAAGTTGGCAGAGGACAATATTAGGACCCAACAACGCCCCAAAGCCACTTTTTTTCCATTTAGAAATATGGTTCCCCAAAGACATCCAATCCCTCCAACTCCTAGAACCACTCCTATTAAGCACTTGTCTGAAGCTAAGATGCAGGCATGTAGAGAAAAAGGAATTTTTTATAATTGTGATGGGAAATTCACATGGGGACATCAATGTATTGAATAAAAGCTCTATCTCTTAGATGTGGCTTCTTCGCCTGTACATGAAATTTGTAAATTTGTCTAAGATCCAGTAGAAGATCAGGTCGACATTCAACAACCACCTGTTGACCCTCATTGTCATGAAAAACACCCAGAGATATCTCTCCATGAGTTAGTCGGAGTCACCGCCCCACAAACCATGCAGATCAAGGGTTTCTTCAAGAAGATCCCTCTTACAATACTCATTGATTATGGTAGCACCCATAACTTCATTGACCCTCAGATTGCCAAACAGGCTGATAGTTTTGTCCATCCTTTCTCCAGCTGTAAAGTCATGGTTGCCAATGGGAGCACCTTACCTTGCAAATGAAAGTGTCACAATGTTTGTATCTATATTGGAGATTATAACTTGCGCTCTAACATACTTTCCATGCCTTTAGAAGGATGTGATCTGATTTTGGGCACTCAATGGTTACACACACTTTGACCCATCTTATGGGATTTTGCTGAATTGTGGATGCATTTTTTAGTCAATGGGAAAAAACACGCATTCAATGGCTTACAACCAGGTTCTCTCAGCATCATCAGTTCACATCGCATGGAAAATATCCTTAAGATGAATTCATAGGGCGTCATCGCTCAGCTCCATTTCATCAGATGCAACCTTCAACAGTCTCAACTACTCCCTTGGATCTTTCATTCTGATGCACCCTTCAGATGCCTGATTTTTCCAAGCCCTTCACTCTTGAGAGTGATGATTACGAAAAATGGACTTGGGGTTTTCCTCTTTCAAGATGAACATCCCATTGCATTCACCGACAAATCCCTTTTTGGAAAGAATTTATCCATCTCTACATATGAGAAGGAAATGATGGATATTTTGCATGCAATATAGAAGTGGTGGCTATACCTCTTAGGGAATCCTTTCTACATCAAGAGTGATCACCAGAGTCTAAACTATTTCCTGGAACAACGGGTCTCATCCCCAACACAATAGAAATGGGTTAGCAAACTCAGGGATTATGACTATGATATCACTTACAAGAAGGCTAAGGACAATCTTGTGGCGGATGCTCTTTCCCGCACATTTGATGCCCATGTTTCTCTTTCAGCTATTTCTATGCCTATTCCAACTTGGTTACACTCTGTTCAGAAAGGCTATGTCAATGACTCCTCATTATTTGAAATCATCCAACAGTTGGCCAGCAACCCTTTTGTGGTACCGCATTCATCTTAGGATGGCTCTTCTCTGAGATACATGGGTCGTTTGGTGCTTCACTAGAGCACAGATCTTAAACATGCGGTCTTTTAGGAACTCCATCCTTCTCCACCGGCACGACACTTTAGGTTCATCAAGACATATGAGAGGACATGATGTAACTTCTTTTGGAAGGGAATGCAACAAGAAATTCAACATATGGTTGCCAAATGTGCTCCTTTTCAGCGCCACAAGGGTGAAACTACACTCCTTTCCGGATTGCTCGAACCTTTTCCCATCCCTACAAGGATTTGGACATATATTTCGATGGATTTCATTCAAGGGATCCCTAAATATGGAGGGAAGACCATAATCTTGGTTGTGGTTGATCAACTCTCCAAATATAGTCATTTTTGTGCTCTCAGCCATCCATATACCACCTCTTCAATCGCACAAATTTTCATGGACCATATATTTCTTCTTCATGGAATCCCTTCTTCCATTATCTCGGCCCGCAACACAACTTCCACAAGTCATTTTCACCTCACTGACACCAAACTACATATGATTTCAATTTATCACCCACCAATAGATGGTCCGAATGTAGTCATCAACAAATATTGGGAAACTTATATTCATTGTTTCACCTTTGAAGAACAACATTAGTGGAAAAAGTGGCTCCCTCTCTCTGAATGGTGGTACAATACTTTCTACCATACTGCATCTAAAATGACTCCATATGAAGCAGTTTATGGTCACACACCTCATGTACTCCTTCCATCCACCCCCAACAGTTCACCAGTTCAGGCATTTGACATGGTTCTTCAAAACTGACATCATATTCTTCACATTCTATAGGACAATCTTCACATGGAAAGAACCCACATGAAACAACAAGCCGATCATCACCGTTCTGAGCTCACTTTTCAAGTTGGTGATATGGTTTTTCTTCGTCTGTAGCCGTACAAGAAATCCTCCTTGAAAGTCAAAGGGAATCAAATGCTCTCTCCAAAGATCTCTGGCCCATATTCAGTTCTTCAAAAGATTGGGTATGTTGCTTATAAATTGGCACTTCCTCCTTCTTCTCGCATTTAGTAAGTGATTGGCACCAACATTAGATCACAATTGTTTTTACCAAAATGGGATAGTGAAGGATCCATCATTTCAGAGTTGGAGGCCATCCTCAATAAGCGCACTTTTCAACTTCGCTCTTAGTCCATCACAAAGGTATTCAATTCAGTGGCACAACATGCAACCAATGGATGATACATGGGAACCACTCCTTCAGATTCAGCAACAGTTTCCACATCTTAAGCTTTGAGGACAAAGATTTTCTAAGAGGGAGGGGATGTTAACAACCCATGTCAACCCTCCTCTTTATTTTGTTAGTATATTTTATTGGACGCATATGCTTTGTAAGTTGTCCCATTAGTATGTTGTATTATCCCACATTCATGGGGATTAAAAGTTGATGTTAAGTCGTCCAGTTAGTATGTTGTTTTATCCCACATTCATGGGGAGTAATAGTTATCTATATTAGACTTAGTATATAAGTACGTGTTGAGGCCAATGCAATCATCGAAGAGTTATTTTATATTGATCTTGCTCAAAGGAGGTTGCCCCCTCGAAGTGGCCTGCGGTTAATAAAAATCTCTTCTGTGATCCATTATTTTTGTTATATCATGCATTCTCATTATTTATTGCAAGAGGTTCTCCACACCTTCAAAGGCCGTGACTGATATGTACTGTTTCGATCCCATAGGTAAGGTTTTCTGAACAATGCATCGGCTATGGAAAGCGATGCCACGTCATAGAGTACTTCACCTTCAAAATGCTTGATAAAGTAGGTGATTCTGCATTGGCATGTGATTCTTAGTTCCTTTCCATCCTTCATGCAACCAATATTGTAAGGCTAAGGATGTGGAGTGGTGACAAGACCTAATTTCTTCACAAGATCTTCATAAATGAATTTCTTCTAGCTACCATTGTCCACAATCAAATGTAATGGATTTTTCTGAACCCATATCCGTGTATGGAACAGGTGTTCTCTTTCCTCCTCATTGACGATAGTTAAGGCTGTTAGAGTAGTCGAAGTAAAATCCAAGAGGGTTGATGCATCTGGAACAGATTCTACCATGGTTCTGTCGGACAAGTCGATTATCAACAATTTTTCCAAAAATGTCTTCCGAGCTTTGCATTTTGACGTATCATGCCATGCTAAATTGTGATAATCACACCATTTCCTGGTAGGATCTTGTTTTCTGCGATCCCTCCTGTATTTCTGATAGTTATTATTTTGATGGTCAACCTTTGGTGAAGTTGGTTGAGAAGGGTTCTTAAACTTGTCGGATTCGGCTAGTGACTTCTTGTTAGATGTTTGACTTGTTGGATTTTTTGTGAAATGTACTTTTCCTTTTTGTTTAGCTTCGAGCTTGCTAGTGTAATGAAATGCATCTGCAAGCATATTGACAGTTAGAAACTCCATCTCTTGCTGCGTGTACAAGGATAAACCGCTGACGTACTTCAGGACAAGTAATTTCTCTTCTTCTTGGATGCCAAGTCTATCCATGATTCGATAAAACTTGTCGGTATAACTCTATACAGACTGGCCTTTCCATTGCCTTAGCTGTTTCCACTTCTTATACTTTTGTTCAAGATAATTGGGTGGGTAGAACTCATTTCTGACCTATTCGAAAAATTTTACCCATGTGTCTATGGGGTCACCTTCTTTTTCCATCTTTGTCGATAAATTTTCCCACCAACAGTGTACAGAGGTTGACATCTTCAAGGATGCAATGGTGATATTTTCTGCTTCAAAGAGTTGATTCACAGAGTAGTAAGATTCTAGTTGTTGTGCCCAATTGTCGACGGATTCTGTGTCAATCTTTCCTTGAAGATTCAGTATGTCTAGATTCATTTGCACTTTGAAGGGGTTGATTTTATCAAACTAAGGTCATGTTGAGGATTCCCCGGAGTTTGAAGTGACTCGCATGAGAATCTCGCTGAACTAGGTGGAAATTTCGGTATGTTGGCGAGCCAATGCTTTTTCTATGAGTTGTTCTATCTCGTCAGTTGCATGCCTATTGTCTGCTTCTCCGTCCATATTTTCTGAAGTCAAAGGAATTTTTTGCTTGTGTTATTGAGTTTGCGAGCATGTTTGAACATGCATAAGTTAAATAACTTCGATGGAAGTGCTGATGTAACTTAAGCTCTGAACAAGATCAAGCTCTGATACCAATGATTTAAGTCGTGCCCAAGTGAAGGCCGGGGAAAAAAATTGACTGAATGAGTCGAGCACTATTATGGTAGAAGCATAGAAAAAGAACAATTAAATTAGGAAACACACTATCTCGACAGAAAGCATGTAGATAGATAATATACAAGAATTCGAACCAATTTCCATTATTACTTCTTCTCTATGAATGGTTGGTTGATTGTTACAATAATGTACATGTTTATATAGAATTCTGATATGATTTGGTGACTACTTGTTATGTTCAGTTACGAGACGTTATAACGGTTCAGAAGTTCAAAAGTCACAGATGATTGGAAGACAAAGACATTCTGTCATGTTCGATAGGTGTCGACAAGGAATGTTGAGATGATGTATGTCGAGTAAAAAACATGTCGAGGTGTGAACTTGATGAACCTGACGAAGCAATTGAATTAGTCGAGTAGTTGAAGAGATAGAATTTTTCGAAGTTCAAAAACATGCCAACTACTGGTTGAATCACTTGCTAAAGGAGAATCGTGAGCATTCTTCAAAACTTTTTAACTCAAGTTCGAACCAGGGACCAAATAGATTCTATCTTTGTAGTATATGATTCCTTACAATATCTTATACCTATAATCATGGTTATTCACATCAAATAGTGAAAATAAAAAATATTCTTGGCATATTCTACTTCTAATGTAGATTTCCAGTCTTCTACAACATCCATTAGAGAAATAGTGGGTCTTCTAGATAAGGCATATGCTACCACATTATTCTTTCCTTTACATATTTGATATAAAAAAAAATGCTTGAACCTTACTCACCCACTTTTCCTACCTTTCATTTATATCCTTTTGATTGATGAAGTATCCTAATCTATTATGGTCAGTCTTGACCATAAACTTGTTTCCCACCAAGTATTGTATGAACTTAATCAAAGCATACATGATGGATAAGATTTATTTGTCATAAATGGAGTAAAAATTCTCATGTGGTTGTAGTTTCCTACTCTCATAAGATATTGGGTGATGTCATTTCTTTTAGACTGCTCCAATGCCCTCCCCTGATGCATCATACTCCAAGACAACTGGTTTAGAAAAATTAGGTAATGCAAGAATATGACAATTAGTCATTACCTCCTTCATTCATTGGAAATATTTTCCAGCCTCTTCATGCCTGATTAGAGGAAATTTAAATTTAAAATGGGCCTTCCAAAAATAATACAAATTCCATGTCATCGTGTATTATCCAATAAAAATGCTTTAAAATTAAAAATGGGAGCACCTCTTAAACAAATTTTTAATATAAATTTGGGGATAGGTATCATAAAAAAAACTACTTTTTTTGTTCGTATTTTCGACATATCTCCCTGTGTTTTTACTCAAACTTCGATCGGGTTTAATTCTGCATTCAATGAGTACCCACTCAGCATATTTTTTACGGGCCTCGCTACCTAAAAAATAAGAAATACCTGAAAAAAACGTGATGATGATGTCATAATCACGTTTTTTTTTTCCAGGTATTTATTCTTTTTGGGGTAGTGGGGCCCATCAAAAGTATGTCGAGTGGGTACTCGTTGGATGCAGAATTAAATTCCGCATCCAACGAGCCCTCTCGATCGAAATTTGAGTAAAAACACAGAGAGATATGTCGAAAATACAAACAAAAAAGTAGTTTTTTCTTTTCTTCCTCCAAAATTAATAAATATTATTTTATTATTTTAACTATTATTTTATTAATTTTGCTTAGGAGGCCCATTTTGAGTTGAAATTTCCTCTAATTGATTGGAAAGCATATTTCTTTGTCAAATCAGTGATAGGTGAAGTGAGTTGGGAGAACCTCCTCACAAATTTTCTATAGTAGGTACAAAGCCCAATGAATCCCCTAAATTCAATGATATTTTTGAGACGTGGCCATTAAATAATGGATTTTATTTTTTCCATATCCACCTTCACATGAACTTGACCAATGATGTGTCCAATATACAAAATTTTTTCCAAACCAAACTCACATTTTGACAGCTTAGTAAACAAAGATTGACTATGCATAATTTTCAAGACAACTTCTAGATGATGCAAGTGTTCCTTACATGTTTTACTATAAATAAGAATATCATCAAAGAAAACTAGTACAAACTTACTATGTTTCTTGCGGAAAATATTGTTCACGCATGATTGAAATGTGGAAGGAGCATTTGTCAAGCCAAAAAGGCATGGAAAGGAACTCAAAGTGAGCATAGTGACATATGAAAGTAGTCTTTGGTATGTATTTGTCCCTCATTTGAATTTGATTATAACCATATCTAAGGTCAATCTTTGAGAATAACTTGGCTCCATGGAGCTCATCCATGGATTCATCAATCCTTGGGATGGGATATTTAGTATTCACTGTATTCTTGTTCAAGTCTCTAAATTCAATGCACATTCTTAAGGTTCCACCTTTTTCTTCACCATGACAACTGAAGAAGCATAAGGGCTTGTGCTAGGTCTTATGAGGCCCAATTCCAAGAGTTCTTTAATGACATCCTTAATCTCATCTTGAATCCTTTTGGGGTGTCTATAAGGCTTGATTTTGATAGGTTGTGTCCCTTATCTAATTCAATGGCATGCTCCACCCATTTTTCCTATGGCCTTCCTCGAGGAAGGTCTCCAAAAACCTTATCATACTTACCCAACAAATGTTTTATTTCCTTTGGATGTTTGGAAACCTTCAAGTGAGGCTTGGGATATGTGATCAACCATTCAAAAACCCATTCAATGTCCCCATGCCTCAAGGTAGACCTCATACCGTGAGAAGACACCACTTGGTGAAGGTAAGTGTGCATTCCCCTCAATAGGATAGGTTTCCCTTCCAAATTTTTGAATGTCATTTTAGGGACTTGATAGTTCAGTGTATGCTCCCCTATAAAACATAACCATTGGACTCCAAAAACCACATTTCTATCAGTTGCATCCACTACATAGAAATTATTAGTAATAGTGTGGTTTCCTATAGTAACTTGAAGCTTTGGAATCCATTTGGTACAGTAAATACATAGGGGGGTTCACTTAATGAACTTGTTTCATAGCATGATAGTTCATAGTATATTAAAAAATATTCCTAATTTCACTAAATATTGGAAAATACCTCCTAAAATTGTATACTTGAACCCCCCTTACACTATACCTTTACAATTAAGAAAACCCCTAGTTTCACCATATATTGTAGGTATCCATTTTTATGAACCCATTTTTAATACCCCCTTTATACCATATTATCAAGTTGTAACAAACAAGATCCCTAACAAATATTAGTATACAAAAACAAGATGCTAAATAAAATAATAGTATAATGCTAATAATGATCTCACTGGGATTGTAGGGGCGACTGATCAATTTGTAGCTTTGGATAGTGGAAGACCCAAAGAAATACTAATGGGGAGTAAAAGACAGCCCAATCAAGAGATCATTGTAACAATGAATGTAAACGTTTGATAGTCTAAATAGTAATAGTTAGTGCAATTCTTAGAAAATATGAGAATTGTAGATGTTTCACACCAAAACCTACCAATCTACTAATTTTATATCATGTAAATACACGTATATCTAGACATACATAGCTCATGTTTTCTATAAGTTTAATAAATTAAACTCCATCAAAATGCAAAATTGAAACCCTTTCATGGGTGGACTTCCCTACCTTCCTATCAAAACAAACATAGAAAAATTCCTCTTACTTTACAATAAAACCGTATCACTATGTGCATAACTTGGATTATGTCATTCACAAGATGCAATAAATTTCCTCCTTCTTCTACATTTATTTTTGCAATCAAGGGAATTAACAACATTTAATTACCTTTTCTTGGATTATATCAACTTTTGTTTACCTTTACACAAGAGGGAAAAATCTCCATTGTTAAGTTTCATGTATGCAATAGTTGTAGAGATACACAAATGGTGAAACTTATATGATACAATGTCATGGTAATGATAACTCATAGAGTATGTAAATAAGGATTTTGATTTTCACCTATGTTCATGTTAGTTCCAATATAGTATGAAGATAGATGCCTTGCATATAAGAACTGAAATTACAATTATGAATGTGCAAAATATAACTCAATCCAACAACTATTCCTAACTAGAAATGGGAAAATGTTAAAGAAGAATACAAAAAATGGAAATAAATAAATAGTTAAGAAATATTGATCTAACTTTTATTGGTTCTAGTGATCCAAGAAATATTGATCTCACTTTTCTTGGTTTTCATGGAGCAAGGTTTGATTGAATTTTAATACCCACCTAAACCCCAACCTAAAAAATTATTTAAAAAAAAGGAATACTTTATAAGTTCAATGATTTGGACATATAAATCCAACCCATGATTTGGAGCTCCTTAGCAAATGTTAGGACTGATATGAATCCATCCCATGATTTGGAGGTATGAATCTATCTTGTTATTTGGAGCTTATTCCTTAGCAAAAACTAGGGCTAATATGAATCCAACACACAATTTGGAGGTATGAATTGAGCCCATGATTTGGAGGTATGAATCCATCCCACAATTTGGAGGTTATTCCTCACCCAACCAAACAAAATAACCCCCAATATTTTTATTACTATGTCAAATTAAAAACCCCCCCTTGACCCATTATTACAAGGAAATATATTTTTAAGGTTTTTAGGAGTATTCAAACCCCCAATATGAATGAACGTGATATGATATTGCCTCGTTAGTGAACCCTCCGTGAGTCAGTATAATTGTTACATAGAATGATGATTTTGAACCCATCAAAAGTTTGAGCATGTATATTTCTCCTCTCCACCAAGGCTCCATCTATGAAGTTATGAGTGGCTCTTCTATCAACTAGCATTGTAACCTTTTGGCCTTGTATATTGCGCTCGAGTCTAAGGGCATGGAATCTAGGAACACCTGAAAGTACTACACTTTTTCCTCTTTCAAGAGAAGGTTGCTCTTCTTTTGTTACCTCATACCCCTCTTCTTGGGATGCAAGTTTCTATTATTCCTTCAAATCCTCCTCATCATATTAAGAGAAGACTTCAATGTAGTGTGCCTTCCCCTTAGCACACCTATGTCTAGGAACCCAAGGTTGATGACATGCGAAGCACAATTTCTTCCTCTTAAGTTCTTATTTCTTGGCCCCTCCTTATTCTCCTTAACAAAAGAGTCCATTTTCCATGGTTTCCTCCCTTATTTGAATTGGGAAGGAAAATTAGGCTTAAGGGGATAAGTCCTTGGAAACATATTCTGAAAATCTCTTCTCAAATTTATGGCATCCTTTAATGTAGTTGTCTTGTGGGATTTCACTAGCCCTTTGAAAGGTTCTTCCAACCCCTTAGTGTATAGTATAACCAACCGATCCATTTATATATCATAAACCATCACTAAGAGCGTTTTAAATTCCAACTTATAGGCTTCAGGGGTCCCACTTGCTTCAACTGTGCCAATTCTTTGGAAGGAAGTTCAGGGTATTTCATATTGAATCTCTCCACTAATGCTTTGGAAAACTCTTCATAGGATGAAATATGATCATTTCCTAAGGTATTAATTCCATGGAACATCCAATTGTTGGCTTCTCCCTCAATATGTAGAATGGCCATTTTCAACGCATCATCTTCAGCCATAGGATTCAATTGGAAATACATATCTAGTTTTTGTATCCAAGCACTATAAGACATTTGGGAAGAGCCATAAAAGGAAGGAACAGTTACATTTCCTTTGGTATACTTTAATTCCTGATCTAGAAACGTTGTCCTAGCCCATTTCCTCCATACTTGAGTTTGCTAGAGACCCTGAAGAACTGGTCGAAAGGCATGGTTTTCCTACATTCTTCACTTAGTTGTTGCCACTCATATACTACTTCCTTCATGCCATAAAGAGTGTTAAGGTTCTCTTTAGAATCTAAAAACTTAGGAGTGGTAGGTATGGTATGATTCTTGAATTCATGGGGTTGATTGTGAGGTCCAATCTTCGAGAAAATAGTTTCCACGTATGTCTTCTTTTCTTCATGATGTGAACTACTACTACTTCTTGCTAACAACCTACTCCCAACTTGGCTAGCCAACAATTTGAACACTTTCATAACATACTTGTTCATATCCTCAAAATATGGCTTCATGAGTGACTTAAATTCTTCTTCTTTATCATCTGTAACTTCTACTCCTAGTTTATCCTTATTCACCACGAAGGCAGAATTGACTTCTTCGCCTTCTTCTTCACTACTAAAAATATCTTCAGTTTCAGTCTCTAATGGAGGGGGATAATAATAAGGAAACATAAATCTATATCTTCGATAGGTTCCAAGACCATTCTTCGATACCACTATAAGAACCCTACTTAATTTTGTTTGGAGAAAAGCACAATTTGGATAAATTCGAGCTTAACTAGTCATGACTATGGGGGTTCCAACTGACTCCAAATGGTCCCAAATATGAAATGCAATGGTTTGGTGAGTCTTATTACATCCCAATATGACCTATAAAATATTGTGTTCAGAATTTAGGATTCTGCAACTTGGTTTGGGGCTAAAGACATAAAGTGTAAACTTCGTAGGAAATTGTGGTCAAATCCCCCCTAGGGTGTAGGCCAAATTGGCTTCCCAAATCAAGTAAAACCATCCCAAATTTGTGAAACGAATATGGGGATTATATCAGACATAAATGGCTATCATTACACATGTTTATTAGCTCTACACATTGATTATAACGTGCAACATTCATATGACCATTTTCAAGGAAATTGCTTAAAGGAAAATTGCATAAGTAGCTCAATTTTGACATATGAAAAGTAGAATTAATGGTTGAGATCAAGACATGAAATATAGAAACAAATATAAAAAAATCATCCCAAAAACATAAAAGTCATAGAAATTACTTCATACAAATATGGTATACAACGCGTTCAATATAGAGGTCAAATACATTAAAACTAGTGGTTTAATAACATGGAATTGCAAGCTTTTCACATACGGATTACTTAGATTTCAAGTTGTAGAGTACATGGATATAAGAGTACAAAGCTGTACATCATATACCCAAGCTTGGGCATCAAATAGGCTAAGCCAAGTGCAAGCACCACTCCAACAAGTGTGCTATCAATGTGAGTGTGGGGAATAGTGAAGAAGGAATGAGAGAATAGGGAGATAGGTGAGAACTTAAAATATATGAACCTTTGACCTGCAACTAAAACACCCTCATTTTGTTTGAATGGGAGGTACAAATGGAGTCTCCATCAACCAACTTGGAAACGAATCCAACTTCCTCAAATTTGGTTCATAAGCAAGGAGAGTGAACACTCATCGTGCAATGGACAAGCAAAATCTCTCTAAAATGCCAAAGGCCAATTAAAACATAATCAAAATATGTTCTCCTTCCTCAAGAAATCCTTTTATTAGCTTCATGAGGCCTCCTAAGTTCGAATTTCCCTCCATAGGATTCCTCCAACTCATCTTAGTGGTTTAGTAATTTCTATGATACATGTCTTCCCCTTCATGCTCTAATTATTTCCCCAATTTGAATAGCCACCTCTAGATCCCAAATGCGCCCTTTTGGTGGCTATTTTTAGCCTTGTGATGTCATATTTGTCAAAGGTCTTCAATCATGTTTGAATTTGTCATATTTTTAATAGAATCTCCCATCATTTAATGTCATAGAGTGCATGGAGTCACCTTCCAAGTGACACACATTGTATTTTTAGTCTCTTCCTCTTCCATGGGAGTTACTCTCCTTTACTAATTCAAATTACTTGGCTCATGATATGCTATTTGAAACCAGATCACCCTCCAAGAACGTTACATTCCCCATGGATTCGAATTTAAATGAAGGTCATGCCAAGTGTGTGGGGGAATCTAGCCACCCAAGGACTCCATAAGCCTCCAAGTGTCTCCATAAACCAATGCCACCTCATTTTATTAACATTTATTATTTATGTGACCCAATTTAATTTGAATATGGTAAACTAAGGTCCTTTTGGGTCTCATAGCTCCCTTATTACAAAATTTCACGCCTCCACCTCAACCTAGGGAACTAGTAGGTTGGGGAAACATTGTTCGCAAATAGTGTTATTTGGATGGGAACATGACCATAAGCCAAAATATGCTTTCCACCATTTGTTAATCTTTTTATCAATGCTATACTCCCACTTGAGCTTATGATGGATGCCAATTCCAAGATATTTATAGGAGAAATGCTTACTCCAGGTTGTTATTGTCATAAACAAAATTCACACAAAATTAGCAAAAGTGTATTTCTTTGACTTCAGTCATAAATTTAGTTTTTTTAGTGTTAACGAACATATCCATGTTAGATAAAAATGCCTTGAGAATCCTTAATTGATTATCAAGGTCACAAGGACTCGTTTCCAAAAGAACAATATCATTGGCATAGAGGAACAAGATGATGACTATATTCCAACCAAGGTCATTCCAGCCCAACCTATTTCTTCTAAATATCTTTCAAGCTTATCAATTAAATATCGAAAAGGGTAGGGGAGAGAGGGCATCCTTGTTTGACTCCAATACTACAATTAATATATTTCAACCATCCCTCAATGGTCTTAAATTTGACAATGAATTTCTTGTATAGCTTTTTCGTAGGAGCTCTCAACACTAAAGAAACCTTAAGCTCTTCTAATCTATTCCACAAGTTATTTCTAGGCATTGTATCAAAGGCTTTCTTAAAGTCGACAAAGCATCAATAGATATTAGATTTAATATTACGACAATCTTCCGCAATTATCTATGTTTAGACAGAAGACCTGACCTTGAGTCCTCGGAGTGCCTCCTTGAGTCCTTGAAATGCCTTACTCGGAGAGTGTAGGCACGTCTTACCAATTGAGATATCCCTTGTGGCTAGGATCTAAGTTGATAGTTACATACATTTATGATTATTATTTTATTTATATTAATTTATGAAATACATTTATTTTTTAAATATAATTATATTTACACCAATAGGTATTTTTATTTGAGATTTTGTGGTGGACAAGCACCTATTCTTTTTTTAGTATGAGAAGTGTATTGTCCGCAATGATTCTATGACACTTTAATATAAAAAATAATTGTTAGTTGATGCATGAGTAATACATAAATAACTAGCCGTTTGTGACTTAAAAAAATGCTAAAACAAATACTTGATTTAACTTAATAGCAACAGTTGTAACTTAACAATATTCACATGCCATAAATAACTAGTTTAATAAATATTATTATACAATTTAATGTTAATAAAAATTAAATTAAATTTATTACCATTTTAACTCTCTAAATATATATAAATGTTTGATTTTGGGTAAAACATAAACACATTCCACTATGCACTGAACATAAGCCGAAGGAAAACTTTATAAACTCTAAAGAGCTATAAAATGGTAAGGCATTCATCAGTATACAAACCACGGCCTGGTTATGTTGGAGGACAATTGTCCCCCCTCTAAGAAGAAAAAAACGAAAATTCAGAAATCCATAACCATATTATTTAAAAAATAAAACTCCAGTATTAATTAAATTGGCCAAAATTAATTACTTTGTCGTAATATCATTGATGAAGATTGGATCTCAAGATAATAAAATCTAACCATTAACAATAAACCTACGGTAACCATCACTACTTTGCCACATGCTGCGGCATCATTACTCTGCGGCCGCCATCATTACTCTGCTACATGCTGATTAATAGTCGCCAACTAAATCCATCAAAGCTATTGTATTACATGCTGATTATTAGTCGCCAACTAAATCATAAAGCCTACAATAGCTTCAAATAAAACAGTTCAACAAAACTTGCCATTCTATTAAAAATATATCATTCTACATATAAATGATTAGCTAACTAGCGCAGACGATTAGAGATGGTGATGATGAGCGGAAACTTGATCTAGTTATCAAGTGCCTGAATTCTTGAAGATCGACAAACCCGTCTCCATTGAAATCCACAGTCTGAATCATGCTCTCGCAGTAACTTACATCCCTGGCTTCCATAAATCCCAACCTACACAAAATATCACTCAACTCCACTGCACTGATAAAACCATCTCCATTTTGATCGAACACACCAAATGCCTCACAGATAGCTTTATCATCAATCTCTTCACTTACAATGTCTTCATCTCCATCATTCCCAAACAAAATAGTTTGATAAAATTCCTCAAACTCCATGGAAGTTAGAAAGTTATCTCCACATTTAGAGACCGATTTGACAGCTGACTCCACGTCTTCCATGGGCATTTCCAGATTTAATCTCTCCAGAACTCTCATTATGTCCTCCGTGCTAACTCTTTCATCTGCATCTTCATCCAATACACTAAACATGGAGCTTGCAATTAGCTGGGACTCATCACCCTCGCCGTCATCTTCTACTTCACAATTCTTGTTATCTACAAAACTGGGAGAGCTAACATTGCTCTCTTTATATTGTGAAGGCTCGCCATTCTCTGCAGTACTAGAACAGCTACTACAGTATTTTCTTTCGTAATCATCATTGCCATTAACAGAATTGTGAGTTGTTCCTTTTTTGCGAGGACTGAGGAGACAACCATAGTACCAATTACGGTCAATGATATCGTACTTATTCCCGTCCATCTTAAACTGGGTATCCAAGATGGAAACGGGATTCATGGCCATATCTGACAGGGAAGTGATCTTGATTCTTGATTTATTTCTTCAATTCTGAAAACTAATTAGCTCCATTCATCAACCTTGGAAAACCTGAATGTTACAGTTTTCTAAAGGTTTTCCCGTTCTCTGGTCTTATAGAACTGCATCGAATCTTCTCCGTGGCCCATAATGACGGGGGAGGAAACTGCCCTGAAACTTCTTAGATTTGTTTTCGTCACAGAGTTTCAAAAAAGAAAGAGATCCTTTTGGATCGATCTATCTACCTGTAACGTCGTTATATTTCGAGGAAGGAACGTAGAAACTTCCCAACTAAACCAATACGATGTAACGACGGCCAAAATGTCGGCATTTAGAATCACTTCATTACTATAGAATGATTCTAATCCAAAATTGCATTATTGGGACGTCAAACCTTGTGCCACATAAAATGTTACACGAATGGCCTTTTGTTTCACTCTGTTCCTGTCCTTTAGTACTTTCTAATTGTACAACACGACATTTCAAGGATCATAATAGTATCGTGTATCATTTGGCGATGTGTGAAGGCAACGTTTTTCGAAATGTGACAAGAAAATCCTTTCACCATATGTATAGAGCTGTTTACATAGAGTTGTGTTTGGAGTGTGGCGTAGTTTAAAAAAAATAAAATAATAGAGTTGTCTTATATTATAAACAAACAGGTGATGTATTTTAATGCATTGTGGGTTCACTCTCGAGTGTAGATTTTCTTGCTTTACGGGTTCACTTTCGACTTTCGATTGCGGATCAGCCCATTTTTTTGGAAAGAATCTTACGTAATATTTTTCTTCAAATCTATTTTCGCTACTATTTTGGGTCATTGATTTCTTTGTAGATTTAATTCTAGTCGTTGATCTATGATCAAATGTGGATTTTTGAATCTTCATTTTTCTTGTAATCACCATTTTGTTTTCCTCACAGAGTTTTCAAGAAGAAAGAGATCCCTATGGATCTATTGGTCTATCTATAATGTCGTTATATATACAGAGGAAGCAAGGTAGAAACTTCCTAATTAAACCAATACAGATATCAACGACATTTAGAATTTCACTTATTCCAAAAGTTCCATGTCCATACAAAGTTGCATTATTGGACAAACTTTGCGCCACATAAAATGACAAGGAGGGAGCAAAGAACCCACGAGTGGTCTTTTGTCCCATTGTCTCGTGTAGTACAACGGATCCGTATTGATCTTTTGGGGATGTGTGGAGGCAGTTTTTTCCCAAAAAAACTTATTACTAAAAATCCTTTTCCTGTCCAGTACAACCAGAGTAAATTCTTCTAGATATATAAGCAGAAAAAATATTAAAGTTTATTCTTGGGTTTGGTCTTTAGCTACTTCATGATTATTTTCTAAATATTGGTCATAAGTTACTCTATGATTATTGGTCTATTGGTCTTTAGCTATTATGTTATACAGTATTGTATTTAATGTTGAGAGGGTTTGGAATTTGATGGCTTATAAGAAGTAATTTTATTTTTTAAACGTATTTGGCAGTTTAAAAACACATTGACACGTCAACAACTACTTTCAGTAAAATTTTCAAACAGTATATTTGACGGTTTCTAAGTTAGGGCTCGTCATAAATTTTAACAAGCGTTTGAGCTTGAGGTTGCCATGGGCATTGACAGGGCCTCTTGAAGTGTCCGTTTGCTATTGTCTCACATTTAAAGCCAAGTTTTAGCCACTTTGCCATGTGTTTTCAGAAATCATTTCTTGACAATATTTTGTTTTATAATACAGATTACAAATTTTTTTGTATAATAAATGATTATAAATGATCGATTTTATTGTAAATAATTGTTTTGATGTATTATTTTATTTTTTAATAAAAAACTCTATAATAAAAACTTGTAAACTAAATATAAATAATTTGACATTCATAAACTTAAATAAAACTTAAAGTTACTGTCATTAAAAATACAAAACCTTCATTAAATTTTGGTTTGACCAGCAAACTGGATTTGAACTTCAAAACTTGGTAGCCACAAGAGAATTGTCGGCCATTAAATCTCAACGGTTCTTCAGCTACTCCAGGATTGCCATAATTATTCTCAATAAGTGGGCGAATAAAGATGCACAAAATTATAAAATGTAATTTATTAATATTATTTAAAGTAAAAATGAGCATAAACGTAGGAAGGGTATTCGTATTTTTTATTTAAATATAATACTTATAATAATTTTAAATTTTATAAAAATTTAGTCTTCTCTAAAAATATAATACATCTATGTGTTGATATTATGATAGTGATTAAAAAAACAATGAGACCAATTTTGGTTTATGGCCATTAAAAATGAAACTTGTTTTTTTTATAATTTTATTTGTATATTAAAAAAATTAAGAAATAAATTTTTTAATTTATGAATTAAATTAATATATAAAAATTATAAAACATTAATTACTTACATAACAAAACCTTATCAAACTTAACCTGATCAATAAAAAATTAAATTTAATAATTAATAACACACAACATAAACATTTACAAACATTACATTTAATCTACAAAATTTGGATGCTTCTTAATATTTTTATTATTAATATTTAATATTATTTATGGCTCACAAATAATATTTATTATTATTTTTTATTTTGTTAAGAATGAACATTACAACATCTCTCCATACATGATTTTAAAACCATATGCAATATCCTCCTAAAATCATGGGTTGTTTAGGAAACCTTGCACATGGTCTTAAAACCATTTGCAAGGCCCTCCTAAACCATGTACAATAAAACCATGGCTTGTTTAGGAGACCCTTCTAAACTATGTACAATAAAACCATGGGTTGTTTAGAAGGCCTTGCACATGGTTTTTTAGGAAGCCTTGCACATGGTCTTAAAACCATTTGAAAGGCCCTCCTAAACCATGTACAATAAAACCATGAGTTGTTTAGAAAGCCTTGCACATGGTTTTAAAATCATGTGCAAGGCCAACATTTTTTTTTGCCGATACTTCAATTTTTTATTTTTTATTATTTTGTTAGGTAGGAACATTACAACATCTCCCCCATATTGGGTTGTTTTTCACGCTGACATTTATTTTGGCTGATTACTAAAACTTTTATTTTTTATTATTTTGTTAGTAACAAACTTTACAAGATCTCCCTCATATTATGTTCAACATAATAACTTTTTTGCTATTATTTATAGTCGTAGAGGGCCTAGCGATGCAATAATACACCATCTAACTAAAAAATTCAATTGATATATATATATATATATATATATATATATACATACATACATACATACATACATACATACATATACATACATACATATATATATACATATAT
>LPNX010414256.1:52036-67979 GCA_001517045.1 Pseudotsuga menziesii | reverse complement strand
TATTGTGGTACCTCCGATTTGGATTCCCGACTTTAAGTAAGTGGTTGTTGTGGAAATTTTAGTTTTCCCTAAGTTGATGGTTGAATTCCATGTTGTATGCCATTTTTTCAATTATCAATTGGAGAGGTATCCATGCACAACCTAGAGAATCAGTCTTATTTCAAAAAGTTTACTTTAATAGAATTACGTTGACTCGATCCAAGTGAAACTATGCCAGTAGTAAAGTGGAAGGCCTAGCCATGGTATGCATGCTCCATATGTTTGATCATTATTTGTTAGGTGGGTATTTTAAATTCTTCATAGATCATTGAACTATGAAGTCAATAAAACTATGTTGGGAGGTCATATGTAAATATGGTGACTCTTATTTTAGGAATTTATCTTTGAGGTTAACTATCTCTATCTACAACATCATAGATAAGCACCAGTAAGAACTACTGTAAACACACTATTTCAATAAGCAGAACATGAAAAGCATAAATTAGTTGCAATAAGAAGCATCAAGCTATTTATGAGTACAAAGCTTACTAATAATACTTACAGTAAATTTATTAGCTACGTAATATCCATAATGTATGAGCATATTATACAGTGATCTAAATATCTTTACTAGAAGAACCCTAGTTATATCAGTATTATATGTAAGTTCTTATTAGAAATACAAAGCATAGTTTGAGGCTGATCCAGACTAGGTATGTCTCTTCATGTCCACCATATTTTTGAGGTTGATCCAGACTGGGTATGTCCCTTCGTGTCCACCATATTTTTTAGGCTTATCGGGACCATATCCAATATTATATGCTTACTAGAACTACTCAGTAAGACTGAAAATAACAATCGTAGGTGGAAGACTATAATATCCCAAATTGAATCTGGTATAGATTATAGATAATTTGACATTATGACTCTTGACACTTCTCTGATCAATACATTCCTTAACCTCTTTTTTGTTTGTAAATGAGGATGTAATGTTTGAATAGGGTTTATTATTAGGAACTTTCACAACACAATTCAGTGTTTCTGATCATACTATAATTGTTGATATCTATACTTAGTAATGATCTTTATTTGTATCCAATATCAGACTTAACTCAGATATTCTTAAAAATTGCAATATATATCCATAAATAACAACAACATAGAAATAATGTAGATTGAGGAAATTATCATATCTGATCTGAGAAGTACCTTGGACAACAATAACTGAGATGGAAGTCTTTTAAGCCTTAACAGAGTTGAATTGTAGATGATTGTACAAATTCTTTTAGTGATCAAGGTGATGCCCAAAGTCTGAAGATAACGAATGTCTAAGAATGTCCCAGCTATGCAAATAATTAATTTCCTAGATTGATGGTTCATGCCGTCTCAAATAGTGATAAGGGTGGATTGCTTGATGGCTGTAGTAACTTTATATAAAAATGCAGACTTATGAATATGATTCAACGAAATGGAATCTTTGAGTACCACGCTCAACTAGGAGAACCTTCCACGTGTTGATCCCTTCCTTCTTATGTGCATGCAGATGTCAAATAATAATGGAAAGTCAATCTCTGAGGGCTGTAGCAGTTTAATGTATAAACACAGATGATGAATAGGCCCCAATGGAAGTGGGTTTACTTGAGAGCTATGCCCATATTGGAGGAAGGGCATCCAGATAGACTAATGACGCATCTCTTGAGTGTATGCACCCCTTAAATATGTGAACACGATCTCTTTAGTACTCCATCCCTCTTATCTAGGGAAATTTAAGTGAGCCTTCTTTGCGTTATTTCCTTCCTGCAGAGATCACGCTTATTAAACAGGATGATTTCCCTCATGATAATCCTATGCTCACTGGTAACTTGTTTCCAATAGAATGAACCCTTATCCACAGTAAATCGCTGCCCTATGCTTTTGAGGAGGAATGGATGGAGATAACCACGATTTTAGTATACAATTCAGCAGTAGCAGTATAGAGGAAGATTGTTGCCTAGAACTTGGTGAAGATCCCCCTTTCTCAACAATGATAGGATCACTACCATGATTAATAAACCAATACGCCCAACTATAAACTTTAAGGAAGCTCCAACAATGCCCTAAACACAATGAATCTCTGATGCAATGAAGTACACAATGGTGAATCTGGATGATTCACCCTAGCAATTGGTTAGGTTGTATAGATTTTGCCACCGAATCCAATTAGGTCAAGAGAATCCACCCAAAACCCTAAGTAGCTCACCAAGCTCCCAAAACCTGTTTCCAAAAGATGAACAATAACAATGATAACCTTTTGGTTCAACTAACCTTCTTATATAGATTTTAGGGTTTGCATGTCAGTTTTAGGGTTTGCAGGAATGCTACTTTAAGGGTTTGCATGCATGTCACTTTTAGTGTATGCATGCATGTCACTTTTAGGGTTTGCATGCATGTCATTTACAGGGTTCGTATACATGTCATTTATAGGGTTTTCATGCATGTCAAGTTTAGGAACATTTCAAAGATAGTGGCAAGAAGAGTAGAAAAGAATACTCTTGAAATTCAAATAGAAAATAGTAATCTTGGGTGTAAGCCACATTGGCAAGATGAGTAGAAATAAATACTCTTGAAGCTCGTGTTTTTGGTAGCTGACCAATTTATCTAATTTAATATTTAAAGGAATTTAGGCATTTTTTGTGATATTAGGTAATTTGTCCCCTAAATGTTTCTCATTTTTATTTCCCATGTAACATATTTGGGAGGAAACCTCCTGGGAGGATCCTCTCATTCCAAGGATGGTACTCAGGGTAAACCCTAAATTGTTTAGGGCACAAGGCCATGTTAACAACTCATGAATAGATTATGTATAGCTAATCAACATTGAACTCACTAAGAGGAAACATGCCAGAAAGTGGGATTTGAACTCCTTGGGAAAGGGTAACAACTTTTTGGGACACCACTTCTATCCTATAATTTTGAAGAATAGGGGTATGTATCTAACAACATGTCCAATGATTTCACATTCTAGTTTTGTGCTCATTTTTGCAAAGAAGGAAAAGAGATGTCCAAGAAAGCCTCTCTTATCCCAAGTAAGATGTTTTTCTTAATCAACAACATAATTTTATAGGGCTGCCAAATGAAGACCACGTGATGTGTTTCACTGTAGTTTTGCATGCATAACCATCCTTGGGGACTGAATTTTGTGTCATGATGTTCATTTGGGGAGGTCTACCATTAGATGTTTATCTTGTTGCCCCATTAAATATGTCACTTGAGGAATCATTGTATTCAAAAATTCGTATTCAATCAATGAAGTACACAATGGTGAATCTGGATGATTCACCCTAGCAATTGGTTAGGTTGTATAGATTTTGCCACCGAATCTAATTAGGTCAAGGAAATCTGCCCTAACCCTAAGTAGCTCACTGAGCTCCCAAAACGTGTTTCCAAAAGATGAATAATAACAATGATACCCTTTTGGTTCAACTAATCTTATTATATAGATTTTAGGGTTTGCATGTCAGTTTTAGGGTTTGCATGCATGTCACTTTTAGGAATATTTCAAAGATAGTGGGAAGGCCAGTAGAAAAAAGTACTCTTGAAACTCAAGTAGAAAATAGTAATCTTGGGTTTAAGCCACAGTGGCAAGATGAGTAGAAATAAATAGTCTTGAAGATCATGTTTTTGGTAGCTGAACAATTTATCTAATTTATAATTTGAAGGAGTTTAGGTATTTTTTGTTATATTTGGTAATTTGTCCCCTAAATGTTTGTCAAAATTATTTTCTAGGTAACATATTTGGGAGGGAAGCTCCTGGGTGGTTCCTCTCATTCCAAGGATGATATGCAGGGTAAATCCTGGATTGTTCAAGGCACAAGGCCATGTTAACAACTCATGAATAGATAATGTATAGCTAATCAACATTCAACTCACTAAGAGGAAACAAGGCCAGAAAGTGGGATTTGAACTCCGGTGGTGAAGGTAACACCTTTTTGGGACACCACTTTTGTCCTATAATTTTGAAGAATAGGGAAATGTATCTAACAAAATGTCCAATGATTTCACAGTCTGGTTGTGTGCTCATTTTTGGAAAGAAGGAAAAGATATGTCCAAGAAAGCCTCTCTTATCCCAAGTAAGATGTGTTTCTTAATCAACAACATAATTTTATAGGGGTGCCAAATGAAGACCACATGATGTGTTTAACTCTAGTTTCGCATGCATAACCATCCTTGGGGGCTGAATTTTGTGTAATGATGTTCATTTGGTGAGGTCTACCATTAAATGTGTATCTTGCAACCGCATTAAATATGTCACTCGAGGAATCATTGTGTCTAGAAATATATTTATCTTCTTTGACATGTTTTTTAATCTGTTCAATATTCTTATCATGTACGGCTTCACAGCTTGAGGGTGAAGCAAGCTTGGCTAGTATGCATCGATAGACCCAGAGGTCATCATTAGGTAAATTTGATTGTTATTCAATTCATATTCAAGTATATATAAAAATAAATCTTCTTTTACACATCTAAATCTAAGATGTTGTTGTTCCTAGGCGGTGGTTCTCAGCATGATAGACATCTGTCTTAGGGGTCTACAAGGGTTGATGGACAAACACAGAGGACACATTTAGTGTCTTATTCTTTAGATATTCCATTTCTAGGTAGAGAAATTTTTTACATGTACATTTTCACTTGAATTATTGTCTGGCATGTTTTTTAATCTGTGCAAAATTCTTATCATGCACAGCTTCACAACTTGAGGGTTAAGCAAGCTTGGATACTATGCAGCGACAGACCTAGAGGTCATCATCAGGTAAATTTCATTGTTATTCAATTCATAGTCAAGTATATATAAAAATAAATGTTCTTTTACACATCTAAACCTAAGATCTTGTTGTGCCCAGGTGGTGGCTCTCAGCATGACAGACGTCTGTCTGAGGGGTCTATAGGGGCTAGTGGATAAATACATAGGATGCCATTTCCAAGTAGATATTTTTTTCATACATTTTGACTGGAGTTCTTATTTGGCATGCTTTTTAATATGTAGAAAATTCTTATCAGGCACAACTTTACAGCTTCAGCCTGAAGCAATTTTGGCTACTATGCATCAACAGTACCTGAGGTCATCGTTAGGTAAATTCTAATGTTATTAATTTCATGTTGACGTCTATATAAACATAGATATTCTTGTACACATATTGATATGATCTTGTTGTGCACAGGTGGTGGCTCTCAACACGACAGACATCTGTCTGATGGGTCTACAAGGGCTAGTGGACAAACACATAGGGTGCCATTGCGAGGTAGAGATTTTTTACGTCTAATTTGACTAGAATTCTTGTTTGACATGTTTTTTAACATGTGCAATATTCTTATCATGCACAGATTCACAGCTTCAGGCTGAAGTAATATTGGCTACTATGCAGCCACAATCCCTGAGGTCATCGTCAGGTGAATTCAATTGTTATTTAATTCATCCTCAAGTCTATATGAACATAAATTTTATTTTACCTGGTCTTTCTAAGATCTTGTTACATGCACAGGTGGTGGCTCTAAGCATGCCAGGCATATGTTTGAGGGGTCTACAGGGGCCAATGGACAAACACATAGGACACACTTACTATCTTATTCCTCAGATATGCCATCGCCAGGTAGAGGTTGTTTACACATGTACATTCTGACTAGAAATCTTGTTTGATGATTTTTCTTGTTAACTTACATGTGATTGCCATTTTTTGGTTTTGTACAGGTGCTTCTAGACATTCTGAAAATAATGATGGGGCACAATATGATGCATCGGGTATTTATAATGAACACATTTTATATGGACATGCATAATTTGATTGAAAAATTAGATATATATATTTTAATACTTGCACGCACATCTTCTTACAGGGTTTGCTGCTGCTGATCCTAATCCACCTCCCAAGACAAGGAGATGTCCTCGGGTGCATGAATATGCTCAAAATGATAGATATGATCCTCTTTATAGTCATCCTAGATATTTTCCTGAGGAGACTCCTTGGGAAGACAACATCGCTATGCTGACTGTGGAAGAGATGAAGGAGCATTTGTCCAGATTGAAGGCAGAACTTGAATATTCAAATCTCTCTTTTGGTACTCAACAATGTCTCCAGATTGTTTTGCACAATCTAAATTGTTTGATCAAGACATATCTTGGGGTTGGACCATCAACCCATATTTTTCATGATATGATGCGTAGGAGGCGATTTTCAGTTATGGGTTGCCACAAGTTTGAAGAAGTAAAGAAATTTGTCACAAAATAAATGGTCTTCTCATGTTTTGACTTGCATCCCGAAGACAAAAAATGTCTAAAGATCGCAAGATTCAATGATCCTTTGATTGCACCACACATTTATTCGAGGTTCCTTTGCGCTTATGGGAAGTTCCCAAATAATGACGAGGTTCCTCAATATTTTGTAAAGATGTTCATTGCAGATTTTTGGTTTAACATGGACCCCGACTATATAGATACGGGATCCAGTTTCTATGGTGATAGCAAAGGTCATACATATGAACGACCTGATTCACGACGAGATGTTCATTATAGGCGTCTGATGCCTCGGTTATTACAACCACAACCTAGAGTCGTAGCTTTACCAGAGGATTTGGAAACAACATCCGAAATAACAAGAGGGGCGAGGGAAGATATATGATACCGTGTTGGGCCTGCATTGGCAGGGGCCGAAATCAGCGTACATAGTATTTCATCTGCATCCAGTATGGATGCAGGCCGATTTTATGATTATTTTGATGATCAATTGAAAAGTATGAGTCGATTAGAGCTTGAGTAGTATGCAGCATACTGTAGAGACAACTATAAGTGAGTCCTTGCTCGAAAAAATGAAAATAGGGGCATGGTACGTAAGTATGCTATAATATATGAAATCTAATGTTTTTAATATATGAAATTTATGCAGTATACCAAATTCATTAATGATGATGACGTTGATGATACGAATTTTTTTGACCCGGAAGAAACAAAGGCTAGTGGCACAAATATAGATGTTGAGGAAATTCTAGTTTCACAATTTCCTCTAGTGACGCAGGTATGGATATTTCTTTTTGTTAATATTTAATTACTTTTTGTATATTTTGTCCCCAAATTTACACACACACACACACACACACACACACACACACACATATACACATATTGAATTTCATTTTGAATTTTCAGCCCACAGAAAACCAGGATCCATTGGTGTTCTGGTCCGAAGGTTTAGATTGATCTGCCATAGATGCAAATCAATAGTACTCCACATTCATTGTATGTACTTTTAATTGTATTCAGCAGTTAGCAGTTAATTGTTTTCTTGTCCTACACACTTGGAAGCTTGGGAACACATATTCATGTAGTTTGTTGGTGATTTGACCTATTTCTAGTGTTGCTTGCTTATGGGGGTTTCACTCATAGTCTTCTTCAATCAAGCGCTAGCATTGCATTATGTTTTGAGCCCACATGTTTGGAGACTTTGAGCTGGTATGCACTATTTTATGATAGTTGGCTATTAGCATAGTTTTTGGGCTTAGATGATATGGCAACTCTCTCTTCCCTCCATCTGGATGGTTGGTGTGACAACATTATGGAGTTGAAGGAATTATTTCACACTTTAGACTTTCATCATGTCTTTAGAGAACACAATAAGAGGGGAGACAATATATCCAAGGAAGTGCTCCCCATGGTTGTGGGCCTACTTTCCTTCACTGAAAATTATGAGGAAATAGCTATTGGGGAAGACAAGCTACAACTCTTCTAAAGCAGAGCTTGTACCTCCTACTCTTCAACCTTTTGGTTGCTTTATCTTTGACTATGGATGATTGACTATTTTAGCATCATATTGGATGTCTTGAGGATGACACTGTTTCTCCTCTGAGGGTATTGATATTAGGACACTTCACCGAGCACTTACTTGGATACACTGAACTAAGATTTTTATGTTTCCTCCGTAGAAATGTATGGATGATCTATATTGTAAAATTTGGTTGAGGACAAAAGGAGCGTACCATCCATTTGGACATTCCCCTTATACAGTGATGAAAAAAGTATATATAAAACTATGTACCTTGAGAGAGAGAAAAGTCTTTGGTCTTGTTGGTCCTAATTGAATGTTTGTACATCTTTACGGTTCACTTTGCTCTTGTGGTTGTTGAGTCATGGTCCTATTCTTACTTGGTCCTAGGGTTATCTCACCGTGTTCTCAGCCTGTTATCTCACTAGGATGTTTTCTATCACCGGTTTCTCCAGCAGGGGTTATCTCCAATTCGATCTAATTTTCTCCTCTTTCCTACTGGTTTGTCTCTTGGGTTTTCCTCTGCGATTTCACTCCACAATTTTACCTCTACGTCTTGTTCATTTCAGGGGCTGAGTTTTACCTCTGTGAATTGTTCATTCTCGATTTGTGATTTGTTCATTCACGCTCCGAGTTTTACCTCTACGATTTATTCTTTCTTCATGGGCTGAGCTTGATCTCTGCATTTTCTTTATTTACGTCTCATCTTGTAAAGTGAGTCTCTGTGTCTTTCTAAGCCACTTACCTCATGATTTTTCTCAGTGTGTGTCTCTGCGTTTTTCTAGGTCGCTTACCTCACGATTTTCTCAGCATTAGTTCTTATGGTTTTTTCCTGTGTGCTGGGTTCTATCCATGGAGTGATTGTTAGTTTACTCTTCAAGTGTGGATTGTGAGTTACTCAACATGACTGTCAGAGGGTATCAGTATGACTGAGTGTCTCTTGTGCTAAGTGACTGTGTGTCCTTAGCATGACTATTTTGGACATGACTGGATTACTCAATCCTGTGATTTTGATTGAAACCTATCTTTCTGTTGACTAAGAGTCTAAAATCAGTTTCGGTCTGCTTTAACCCTCTCTCAAGGTACGTATATGGTTTACCGTGTTTGACTTGTCCCTTCGGTGACAAGATCAAACTCAGAATTATCTGAGTATAAGGCGGATTCAATTAATGGTTGTGATTCCTTAATGTTGTATATCTCCTGCAGTTTATTTATTCATTCTTGTACATGAAATATGGTATGACATATCAATGACCAACCTTAATGTAATGACCAGTAGAGCATTAAAATTAACGCAGTGACCAAGAAAGCGTTAAAATTAACGTAGTGACCAGTAGAGCGTTAAGTTGAAAGAGATGAAAATTTGTAATTTTTTTTTGGTTTAGTGAAAAAATCTCCGTTAATCCAACACTTTGTTTAATGATTTATCTTGTTAAATCTTTTATTGTTTGCTATATGAAAATTGGAAATTATTATTTTGGTTGGTGAACTAATCACTAATAATCTAGGACTTGCATTGTCCCAAGCCAAAGCAAAGATATATTTCTGATATATTTTTCATAGACAATTGCAAAATTTGTGAGGTAAGAGTTCTATCTATAATTTCATGTAGTGGAACTTGTTTTGAAATTGGTGGCAAACATAAATTTTGAGCATGGTTATGGTTATGTAGCATGGTTAATGTCATGGTTATGTTATGTAGCATTTTACAAGCTTGAGGCTTCAATCCTCATTTCTTTCTTGTATATTTTGGCACATCCCTAAAACCTAAAGGGGCATGGATTCAAGTTTTATGTGGTGCATTCATGGCAGATTGCTTGAAATTATGGATAATACTATTTTTTATTGTGTTCAGTTTCTTTCTATTTTGGTGATGGGACTGGATGGAAAATTCTCTTATACCTTTGCAAGTAATGATGTTTTGAATGATATTTACCACAGTAGCAAAATAAAAAAACACACAGGGGAACTAGTCAAATGCCCAAGTTTTGCATCCAATTTTTTTTCTAAGTAAAACCATGTGGGTTTCCCTTCATTTCATAGATGGTACCCGATGTAAACATGTTGGTGCATATTATGGCACTTGAACTAGTAGGAACATTGAGTGAGGAATGCAACAGAGGCACCTAGCCTATGGGATTAACCTTGATCCGTTTTGAAGCTCAAGGTGCTCAACCACTTGAGCTATCCTACAGGGATAAAATTTTGCATCCAGTTTACTCTACCATTCTTTTAGAATCAAAGTATATGCAACAAAACCAAAAAGTATGAGATGTTTCACCTTGGGTTTTCACACACCAAGCTTCTTCAAGTGTACTGTTTTGCATTCTAGGCTAAAATTTTGCATGCAGTTTACTTTACTGTTCTTTTAGAGTCAAATTATATGCAACAAAAGAAAAAAGTCTGAGATTATGGTGAGTTTTGGAACATGTAGCCATAGAACGTTGAGCTTGTTAGAGCATCTTGAAGACTACCTGGTTAGGGTTTAGTCCATTATATATTAGGAGATGAATATTTTGAGAAGAAACCCTAGGATGTACTTGGTGAGAGAAGAAAAAGAGGAGACATCTTACCCAAAAGAGGATACGTATCGCCTTGGAGGACATTCTTGTGTGATGCATGCTTGTTGGATCTCCTTGTTTTGAGCAAGGGTTTTCATCATTTTCCCTAGTTAGGGTTTTGGAGGGCTAGAAGATTGTACTAGCCTTGTGATAAGGCTATCATGTGTGCATGAACTTCATCTTTATGGATATTTCATATTACTTAAGTTTCCAGTTGTCCAATACTTGTCTAAATTGTAGATTTAATTTTCAACCATGAATATTCTTCATGGTTTGTAATTTCCAGCACTATATGTCTTGCTGATTTGACATAAGTTAAGGGTGAATATGTTAAGTGATTTAACAACACAATCAAAGAATATAAGGGTAGATTTGCTGCTATTTTTACAACTGTTGTAAGTGTTTTCAAATATGTTATATGCATGGTATGATTACCCGAGCGCTGAAACCCTCACCTGTTTCCTTAGACTTCCAGAGAAGATTGGAGCAGTGGTCTACTGCTATCGATGGCCTCCACCAAGGTTTTGGAAGTCTACTGTTGTAGCCTTAGACCACTTGCAATGCTATTGTTGTAGCCTTAGACCGCCACCAAGGCTGGGTGGTGCTCCCACCAGGGCTGCTATAGCAGCCATAGTCACCACCAAGTGTGTTTTAGCAGCTTGTTGCTGCTCTCCTCGTCACTACCGTGAACTGTAAAATGTGTATGGATGAATCTTGTTTACGATTTAATATTACACATTCTTCATTTGAAACATGATTGGGATAATCATATTAGATTTGTCAACCATAAACATCAATCATGTAGCTAACATTCTATTAGTTTCTTTCTTCACCTTTTCTTTAACTTTGGGATTAATCTTGTAATCGGTGTCTTATGGGATAACATCTGGCCATAATTCAATTTTCATCTCCCCCACTTCTTTCATTATTCCCTTGATTTTAGTGGAAATCTATGGAATCAGGTCCTTATATACCTCAAGTACTAGATTTATGAGCTAATGCATAGTTTTTTCATCCCACTAATCTACAACATAAGCAAGCACGGGTCTCTCCTCACCCCCATTGCTAACTCATTGCAACTTTAGGGGTTTTGTATATGAAACATTACCACCATATTCACTCTTTACCTTAACAGCCTTGGATCCTTCAAATTCCTTAAATGATAGATTCTTGAAATCCTATAAATAATGTTCAGCCTCTCAAGCCTTATCAATCTCCTTGCAACACAAAAGAAGGTCCAATTGTCTAATACGAATCTTCATTTCAGCTAGTTCTTGATGGTAAGGGAACAAAACAATAACATGGGAATTATGCAACTTGTTAGTAAGAAAACATTCTTTAATCAGTTTCAAAGTTGTAGTCACTTTAGGAGACTTTACTACAAAAGAGAAATTGTCACAAAATTTAGACTAGCAAATAGCCCAACTCTTGGTTTTCCTTTTATTTTTTTCATGTAAATACCAAGCCTTTAATTTCATAATAGGTCCCAAACTATGAATTCAAAACTAAGGTTGCAAACCCTTGATTTCCCACTTCTAAGTACAACTTTCAACACGAACAAAGTGATTTGTGCCTCCATCATATATTTTTGAAATCATAATGTATTTAACTTTTGAAAGAGTTAGATTTTAACTCTCAAAATATAGGGGGGCATGTGTGTCATCACTCCCTAGATGGTTTCCTAGATTGTGAGACCTTTCCTATCTGTTGCCCACCATATGGTTATCATGATTGTATGTGGCTCTATAATAAGATTGATAATAGGGTTGCTTCTTGGTACACTAGATGGATCTCTTGTAAGATTGATAATAGGGATGCTCTACACTAGATTGCACGATTTCACCTCGGGGAGTAAACCACAATTCCTTGTGGGAAACAAGACCAGTATGGGAATGATGGGAATGATACTTCACGAACACTATTGGTTTGGGTCCAAGTCTGAGTGGCTTTCAATATGTTCAGCCAACATACTATATTTTAGAAGCATTGTGCAAAACATGATGATTCCAGGAGAAAATCTGGGTGCCTAGGAGCCTTTTTTGTTCCTAAATTGAAGCATAGAGACCAATATTTGATCATTAACAGAGAAGGAATACAGAACCACATATAATCTTTTGAATCCTCTCTACATTCTCCTTCCACCTAAAAATGAAACCCATCCATCCTAGAGAAAGGCTTAGAATCCCTATCCACTCTTTCTCAATCTATTCCATGAGCGTTTTTTCCTCCATTTGCTTCCTCGGGACTGTTTTACTAAAGCTTTATATTGAATTGGAATGATCTAACTTAAAACTTTGTCCTATCCTACCACCAGCTACATATTCTCATTTCTTAACTTGAACACATTTATGTTTGTCTCTGGAAGTCCTGTTCCTTGATCCTGAATGTCTAGAACCATTTCTAGACTCCCAACTAGTTTGTGGAGCCTCAGGTATTCATAATCTTATGGTGTCTGCATTACATTCGATCTAACTATGTTAATGGAATTTATCAGTCTGCCTTTGAATACTAGTTTATTGATGCACAGATATTGGCCATTTGAGCCTCACCTCTTACACCTTCACCATCTTGAATGTGCATATGAGAGAATGAATGTAGCTCTAACTAATTTTGGACAATTTTCACATGGCTCAAGTATGCTGTATCTACTTGAAGTAAAGGATTTTTCAGTGCTTGGACTCACAATGGTCCTATCCACATTAAAGTGACCAAAATAGCTAGTGATTCATTTTTTTCCTTTGGAAGTGAAAACACATTAGTTAGGAAATTACATTAGTACATCAAGGTACCCAGCTAAGTCACTTGACATGAGGACATGAGGACCCCTCCTCTTTGGTAACAAACTCGACTGTTTTTTATTCCATTTCCTCAGCCTCCCTGTAAATTTATCACTGGCATGAGAGAAAACAACTTCAAGAGATTAGTCATAGTACTTGAACAACAACATATTTGCATAAAAGCATAGTTTGAATAACTCAGTATCATTGGAAAATGCATTGTGATGGTTCTAAATAATAATGTTTGGTTATTTTATGACTCATTCCAGACACTATCAGATATTTTAAACATAAAACAAATATGAAAAACAATTCTTCAAAAACGGTTTTAATTGCCGTGTAAGGTGCTGCAGTGGCACTAACTTAGCCTTCGTTGGCCTTGATTTGCTCAGTTCACTGCTCAGAGTTGAAAAACACTTCGGGCATATCCCCTTCAACACATCTTGTACTAGGGAACTTTCTAAGGTCTCTATCTACACAAGAAGTAGTAGAGGCTGGAGCTCTTTGCATAATCTACAGCGAAACAATACTTTAGCCGAGGATCCATCCAGGATCCCTATAAAATTATTACTAGTTTCACAAAGAACATCATCAAATAAACCAAATTCTCTAAATATGGCAGGCACTCGCCTTATTTTTTTCCTGTGTCTTCAGTGTTGTGCATTTATCAGTAGCTCCCTTCATACTAGAAGGAAATTCATACTAATTGCTTTGATTGCCTCGTATTAGTAGCTCCCTTTAAAAAGAGACACGATGAAGGAAATTCTAATAAAGGTTGTCATGATATTTTCAGATTGTTCATTGGGAAGGTGCATGATATTCAACAACTACCCAACCAAGTTTACAACTATGCTTGAAGTTTTCAATATCTCACATAGCACAATTCCTTTCATTCCTCATAGTTAGCCAAATGAATTTGAATCTAAAAATGAGTTGTGGCATTATTTGAAAAAGTGTAGAGAACACATATCTATAAGTATACATATACCTAGCATGAAATTTATAGGTAGAGACTCCCATTCTAGTCTTATATGCAGGGTTGTCTCTGAAGTCAAAAGCTTGGTTTTTTGCTCACCAATATGTGTTCGAAACTACCATCACCATGATGTTTCAGATTTCAAATGAAATAATGAATTGTAGGCTCCCTTCTAGGGTTTGCACAATGGTTTTGAAGGAAAGATGGTACAAATTTCATATGGATATATTAAAGAACCACTTACTCTATGAAATATATAAATTTTTTTTGCAAAAATCTACCAGTAGAGTACAGAAGAGGAAAAATAAATCCAATCTCTCAACAAGATGGAATAGTTCATTGAAGCAATAGAGCTATATGGAGATGGCTTGTTGTATGTAGCATTCTCTTTAGGGTGAGTTTATGTTATGGGGGGAGTAGTCTTCAATACCTATGATCGAGCTGTTGAATCCCTCTTTTTACAAGGCCATTTCTGCAGTGATGATATAGTGGCTTAGGCAATGAAGGCTTAGTATTTAATGAATATTTGTTTTAGTCAAACATAAATTTAAATGATTTGTTTAAATTTAGTTATTTAGGATGGTTGGAGGTGAGTGACTAGTTCCAATAACCCTATTTAGAATGTGGAGTCTTGGGGATTCTAAGACGTCTAGAAATTATGAATGGATGGGAGTAAATATGTTGTGCATACATGCAGAAATTTACCTATGAATGCAAGATTAGATGGCTAGACACACGCGTAGAAGACCTTTGTTTCACATATCCTACAGAGAAAAGCACACAACAATTGATGAATCTCCCCTTTTTCATGCCCATAGGCTTACATTCATATCCACAAAGCTGAGCTTCCAGAGCTGACTGTCATCCTCTGCTACTGTTGACAATCTGCCTGTGTGTTTTCTGTATTTCTGATTTATTGCTGACTGTTGATTATTTCAGCAAAAACCAGTGATTGAGATGATCAAACTGAACTTTTTTGAGTTTTCTTTCTATTTTTTTTCTCTTTTGAAGTTGTTTTTATTCCTTTCAGACATTGCAATAGTTTAGGTTTGTCAAATTTTGGGTTTAGGGTCCTCTTGTTATATATGCAGAGTTTACTTTGTTAACATTGTTTTACTGTCTTAGTATTTAGCAAATTTTTAGTGCCATGTACTACTGATGATCATCTTTATGCAACATATTATCCAGGTTTTTTGGCACCATGTACAATAGGTTATGATAATCTTTACTGCGGTTATTATCCAAAATTAGGGCTACACTGCGGTATCAATAATGGCAACTGCACTGAATATATATATGTAATTATTAATTTGTTGAATCTGAATAGTTACATTTGAATGGTAATCCGTATTTGTAAAATTGACCCTTTTTTAATAGCAAAATGATAAATTTTAGATGTATCTTTTTGGTATGGTTTTGACACATAATTCATGTAGAATTTTGAACCACTCCTCCTTTTATTTGAGAACATGGTTGCAAATAAAATTTAAGACAATACAGAAATGTAAATGCTATGATTAGAACTCATTTTGAAGGGATACAAATAATAAAACAAGGTAAATGTTACAAGAATTTAATGTTAATGAGTGTGTTCTTATTGTGTAAGCATAAAATATTTATGGTTCAATTAGATGTAGATGATGAACTTTGTTGTTGGGTTAATTTTTTAAGCTTCCATATGAAGATAGACCTCCATATACTATGAGGATAAGGTGAAAAGTGTTTTTCCATCTTCATGCTCATGTTTCATTGAATGAAAAGGCTGCGTGGTGCACTTTCATATATGAAGCTCGATGAGTGTGAAACTATTTCCAAGTTAGTGGAATTGTTTTAGAATCTTCATGACATAAATAATGGGTA
>LPNX010414256.1:4572-51996 GCA_001517045.1 Pseudotsuga menziesii | reverse complement strand
AAATTGTTGTATTTTATCACCATCACTATTCATGCAACATAATGTTCTTGTTTTTCATCACCCTATTTTCAAAGTTTTGAGTATGTGCATGAGTTACTTTTATAGCACACCAAAAATACTAACACACCAATATGTGCATGAGCTATTTTTTCAGTGAACCAAAAATACCAACATACCAAGATAATCAATGCATCAAAATGTATCATTAAGTCATGTGTCCATATTATAAATAGTTGTAATTTTTCAAAACTACTTTATTGTCTTTTTGAATCTCATATATAGGAATGTAAGATGAGTTTGTAGTTGGCATGTATGAGCATGCTGAAATAGTTTAGAGTTAGGGTTTGAATATATTCTTTAGTGCACATAATATAAGGAGATTGCATGAACCTATCTTATGACTATGACAAGGTTTCCGTTGTAAACATTTTGTGAATATTACATGGATGAATCTTGTTTGCACCCAAACAAAAGGAACTAATAAAATCATCTTACCAAGACAATCAATGCATCAAAATGTATCATTAAGTCATGTGTCCATATTATAAATAGTTGTAATTTTTCAAAACTACTTTATTGTCTTTTTGAAACTCTTATATAGGAATGTAAGATGAGTTTATGGTTGGCATGTATGAGCATGCTGAAATAGTTTAGAGTTAGGGTTTGAATATATTCTTTGGTGCACATACTATAAGGAGATTGCATGAACCTATCTTATGACTATGACAAGGTTTCCGTTGTAAAAATTTTGTGAATATTACATGGATGAATCTTGTTTGCACCCAAACAAAAGGAGCTAATAAAATCATCTTACCAAGATAATCAATGCATCAAAATATATCATTAAGTCATGTGTCCATATTATAAATAGTTGTAATTTTTCAAAACTACTTTATTGTCTTTTTGAAACTCTTATATAGGAATGTAAGATGAGTTTATGGTTGGCATGTATGAGCATGCTGAAATAGTTTAGAGTTAGGGTTTGAATATATTCTTTAGTTGCACATAATATAAGGAGATTGCATGAACCTATCTTATGACTATGACAAGGTTTCCGTTGTAAAATTTTTGTGAATATTACATGGATGAATCTTGTTTGCACCCAAACAAAAGGAACTAATAGAACACACTTTTCCTACAATAGAACACACTTTTCAAAAGGAACTAATGATTTAAATGTCATGGAAACCGTTTAGACATGATAAATACAAAGAAAGGGAAATGATATTTTCAAATAAGGAAATGTAGTTCATTATAATTTATATCTAGCATGGTGGAAGAATAGGCTCATCAATACTATAAGTTGATCATCTATAATCAAGAACTATTGATAAGAAAAATAGACTATTGGTTTTAATGATTGTAAAATCTTAAGGTTACATGGTAATGGATTTTTCTATTGAATATATTAGCACTTTAAGCTTTAACGAAACTTATAATCAAGAACTATTGAAAATATAAATACACTATTGGTTTTAATTCTCATAAAATAAGGTTATGGTAATGGATTTTTCTATTTATTATATCAACACTTTGAGCACACAAAACTTAAGTAATTTTGAGGAAGGTCAAAGAGGGAGGTCACTAAAATTGATATCTTTGTATGTAACCATTCTATTTGTAGAAAAAAATATTAATGAAAATGAAACCAGATGCAATGGAGGTGTAATCATTAATGTTCTTTCATTTTGTTCTCAATCCAACTTATTTTCATTACACATAAATGCCCTCCATTTCTACATTACAGAAGGTTGTCTTCACATAAAATTGAAAAGAATGTTTCAATATATTATACTCCTTTGCTTTAAGTGTTTCCCTCTACATGTGAACAATAAGAATGAGAAAGAGCTTCTCTTAGTTTTGAGAATTATATATATATATATATATATATTCTCTACTGACGAGGCCAACCACGTGAATGTGGAAGCTCTTTTGGCCCCTCCCACCCACCTACCCTAGAATCAAAGAACAAAAATTTGTCAACCTTGATGTATTTTTTATTCATACAAAATGTGCTAGTGGAATATTATCAAGAATGGCATTATGATCTTCTATCAACAATTTCCATTGTCGATGCTTGGAATTTTTCCTACTCTTCACTGCCTTCAACTGCAACCAAGATGCTATGACCAAATGACTATATTGAGCACATATAACATCTGACTCATAGTCTTGAAAAAGAATATGATATTTACATTTCCTTACTTCTACAAAGAAATGTCCCATTATAACCATTGAACCCACACCATACGTATAATTTGATGGGTCTTTAAATACTTGCATCAATGTGCTTTTTGACCTAGTGAATCTCAATAAATAATAATGCACTTTTTTTAATTATCTACCGGTGCAATGAAAACAAATACATCACATTCTCTAACCAAATCAGAAACATGATCATAATATTTGTCAATCACAAGAGCTTCATTATCGTGCTCTACATCACTGATATTTCCAAATGGGGGCAATGGTGTCAATTCTTGGTGTCTCCATGGTTTCACAAATTTGTTAGTCTGGTTTTGACACTCATCCAAGGACTCTACATCATCAATACATGCAATACAAAAGAAAAAGTACTTTCATTTCTCGATTGCATGTATATTTGCCATTTTCTTACTCCTAATGGAGTGTAAGCCCCTTGTTTTCAGGAATGCAATACAATTATGTGGCATTGATCTGTCAACATCACCCATTGCAATATTCCAGAAAAAACTTCTCACATTACCCATCCTTTCATTGAATTCATGGCTCAAATTTTGTTTGCACCAATTAATGACATCATTTGAATTTGCAAGGTGCGAAGCAGAGTGATTCAGTTGATATCTCCTGAGGGCACGTTTCACACAGGCCCCAACACCATCGTGTTCTCTTTTTCCATTTCCTGTTTCAAAAAATATCCATGTGTGGCGAACATCTGTGTTTCTATAAAGGTGAGACAACCATAAGAATGAGCGCGCTGATTTAAATTGACCAGCACAACCATCTGACCACACCCAATGTTATTTAAAAGTGATCTTTCGTCTTGATATTTCTTTATAAAGCATATCAAAACAATACTGGAAAAAACATGTATCATGTGTACGATCATCACTGATGTAGAAATGATACTCCTTAATCACTTCACGATTATTTTCATTGCTATCAAAACCATCGACATCAAGCTCTACATGTCTATAATATGAGCAAGTATAGATACCTGATCTGAATGATAATAATCACTTTGTATCTCTTTTTGCAGAGTGAAAGTGTAATTTTCAGAAAAACAGACAATGGATAATATTGTTCCTTTTCCAAATACATCTCGTGATTGCTTGAACTGTAAGTCCTGCCATCATGCTGAGGGAGAGTGCTTGATACATTTATATATTTGATCCTTGAACAAATTCATAAAATCTGTCAAAGAGATATCACTTTCAACTAAATTAGTATTTCTTGATGTTGATGTTGATGTTGAATCTGTAACAGAAGTATAATCAACATATTCATATCTCTTCCATTTCACAATGCGATTTGATATTGAGGATCGTTTGCATCAATGTGGTAGTTAGCATTAAAAAGGGCCAAATCAGAACATTCCTCACATTTTTTACCCCCAACGCATTGTTTCTTATAAAATACTTGATCATTCTCTTGTGCACATAGTATTTTAGATACAAACTCATGAACACTCACAGGAGGGGGGTTATTTGTCCAACACTGCATGCCACAATCTAGAAATGTCTCATAATATAATTCAAATTCTACATGGTATCGACAACAACATGTGTCACGAACAATGATGGGCCTGACATACCATGGTTTAAGCTTCATAAATGTGCTAAGGGAAATATTCACATCAACATTACTCTCCATAAAAGTTTTCAACATTTCCACTTGAGTGATCTCTGTTATGTGTTTGGCACGATTTTCATAGTTTCCTTTCGATATACGACGTCGCACAACATCCTTTTCATTTGGTAAGACACGAGAGTTTAAATGCCAAAACTCTTTCACCCTGTCTCTCAAATTATCTGGAAGTCTATCTTCATAAGGTTGACTGTAGATAACACCCCAACATGCAACTTCATAATCCTCATCTAATTGAACTCTAACGTTTTTATGCTTCCATAAACTTTTTCTTCATGTTTTTAACATTCTTGCAGTAGTAGACAACAAACGACTGTTTACAGTGTTTTTTGCCATAGCCCCTGTTAGAATAGATTGAAAAGAAACCATGTAATTATGGGATCATTTTTTTGAAAGTGATGCAAGGACCGATGTCAAATTTTGTGATACAATCTCATTTGATTTAGCCTCTTTGACATTTTTAATGCCCAATAATGTCATTGCATTTATTAGACATTTTCTCTTTAACAACATATTTAACAATTGATCTTGCTCTATGACAGAAATACCTTCAAAATATTCTTTGTCTATCTTTTTTACTCTATAGCGAGCTGCATGATTAGGCATTGGAGGTCCCATTTCTTCAATTTTACTTGAATCCATATTCTCCAAAAACGTATTGTTAATGACGATATTGTTGCAGCTTCTAATTAATCTCTATGAATTGGTAAGTGTGGTAGGATGTTGTATGTTGGATACCGACCCTACATAAAAATAAATATATGAATTTAGCTAATTGTGAGTTCATTCAAATCAAATACACACACACACACACACACACACACACACACACACACACACACACACACACACATATATATAAGTTTATATATATTATATTTAAATAAAAATTATAAACATATATCAAAATTTATTCACTCACCAATCATGGGCTCAATATTGATGCTACCCATAGTTTTCTCCACATTTGTGATTTCCTCCTCACCTCCATGCTCTTCATTTATTTCATCAACGTGTTCCTCGACAATCTGCATTCCTTCATCACCACCATGTGCGAGGTTCACATTTTGCATTTCTTTGTCACCGCCAAGTGCCTCCACATTTCTTTCCATTGCTCTATTTTCTCTTAACTTTCTCATATTTTCACGCTTTTTGTCCTTCCTTGCCTCTTCATCAATTCTGGTGCGATCATGTTTTTTTTCGCAGTTCCTTCGATTTCCCGTGTTCAAGGAATTAAAACCTAAAATCCAATGCATGAAAAGATATGAGAATTCAAGGGAGTTACATACATACATTTAAAAAAAGATAACAAGAAACCTAACAAGAGTAATATGCTAAGCACTATTGTACGAAATTTTTTTTAGGTACATGCCAAAATAAGGATTTGCACCAAAGAAAGTAAAATTACCTAGAAGTAGTCTTAAGAAAATTCCTGCCATATTTAAATCATAGGTTAAAGTAAATGGCCGCAACATAGGGTCAAGTTGTATGCTATTGATATTTCTACCTAAACATGATCTCAATTTGTATTAAGCATGTCTGATGAAAAACTTATGGATCTGCCAAAATAGGGTTTTATGATAAATTTTTTAGAAAGTCCTAAAAATGACTAAGTGTTGGAAAAATGGCTCAAGTGGCCTTGGGAAAATGCCCGCAATACCTAACATGGGTTAATGATAAAAATAATTTTAAACTACCATGATCTAGAATTTGAAGAAGGATATCTCTCCATAGTCTTATTTTTCACAGAAGGTGTTTGATGACAAAATTAACAGACTGCCAAAGCAGGGGTTCAAGTTGCTTTTAAACCAAAGTAGCAAATCTGCCTAAGTGGTCCCAGGGAAATTCCTATCATAGTTTGTGGGTGGAAGAAAATTATTGCATCATATGGTCATTGTGTAGACGGGTGTTTTGTCTACCTGTCCACATCTTTAGATTGACTTGAAAGTTCATGAGGAAGAATTTATGGATCTACCAAAATAGGGTTTCAGGATAAACTTTGGATAAAGTCCTGAAAATGACTAAGTGTTGGAAAACTAGCTTAGGTGGGCCTGAGAAAATGCTTGTCGTACCTAATGGGTGAATGATTAAAACAATATGAAACTACCATGTTCTAGCTTGTCAAGAAGGATAACTCTCCATAGTCTTAGTTTTCACATAATGTGTTTGATGACAAAATTAACAGCCTGCCAAAACAAGGGTTCAAGTTGCTTTTACACCAAAGTAGCAAATCTGCCTAAGTGGCCTCAAGGAAATGACCGCCATAGCTTGTGGGTTGAAGAAAATTACCACACCATATGGTCATTGTGTAGATGGGTGTTTCTGTCCACATCTTCAGATCGACTTGAAGGTTCATGAGGAAGAAGATGTGGTTCTGCCAAAATAGGGTTTCAAGATAAACTTTGTAGAAAGTCATGAAAATGACTAAGTGTTGGGAAACTGGCTTAGTTGGTCTTGATAAAATGCTTGTTGTCATTAATGGTTGAATGATAAAAAAAATATGAAACTACCATGCTCTAGCTTGTCAAGAAGGATATCTTCCCATAGTCTTAGTTTTCATAGAAGGTGTTTGATGAAAAAAATAAGAGCCTTCCAAAATAGGGGTTAAAGAAAATACCTTGACAAAAATAAAAATTTGTGGACTGAAGAATAATGCGAAATCTCAGCAGATCTAAAAATTTTGAGATGTGAATTCATGGCTACAATATGGATATAATAAATCTTGGCTGAAAACCGCTCTACCAACTTTCGGAGGAAAAATGATATGCCAACTCTCAGCTTAAAAATGTTCTACAAACTCTCGGCGGAAAAACGTTTTGCAAACTCACGGCTGGAACACACTCTGGAAACTCTTGGCGGAAAAATGCTCTGCGGACTCTCGGCTGAAACACTCTCTGCCAACTCTCGGCTGAAAAAATAGTTTACAACTTCTCGATTGAGATAGATACAAGTTCTCTCGGATGAGAGATTATTTATACACCTCTCGGGAGAGAAGTTTGGAATCCCATTGGAATCATCGGAGTTTAATGGTGGGCCTATAAAAATATTCTCGAAGAAAACTCTCGGCCGAGATATATTTTATTTTTTCGTCCGAGAGTTTAAAATAACTTTAAGCCGAGAGATTTGCTTAACTCTGGGTTAGTTTTCAAGCAAAAATACCTCTTTCCCAAGAAAATTTAAAACTCCTGGCCGAGAGGTTTTTAGTCAACATTTCCAGCACCATTTCTGCAATTTTCAGAAATGTATGACTTTAGCAAGGTTGAAACACTGCAAAAAATGAGAATTTCCTGTCGGAGTTTATACCAGTGGATTCATCATTCAATCTACTTTCTCATCATATATATATATTTTTAATTTCATTTAGGATTTCTATTTTTGACGATTTTGTTTCTAAACTTTATCATTAAAAAAACTAGTGACTTAAAAATCAGTGAAAATTAAAATTCAATATCGTCACGAAGATAAAGCCAAATTTAAAAAAAAAATCACAACATTGTTCCTTGCAGTGTCCTCTTCAAAAGGGTGATTTTAGTTTTTTTAATAAGAGTCACATTTGAAAGAAAATGAGACGACAAAACCATGTGTTAATAAGGCACCATTTTTGGTACATATATTATTTTGATAAATAATAAAAAATAGCATATAAGTCCAAAAACCCTAAACATATACTCCATGCACAACTGCAATGAGTTTATATTATGATTATACATTTCATTTCCGTAAAATAAATAACTATCTGTAAGAAGAAAGGAGGGCACAAAGGTGACTCATTATTCGTACTTAAAATTTTAAAGTATATGTCATTGGTGCCCTCCAAATTTTCCCCACTATATGTCGATAATTTAAAAAAAAAATATATGAGAACGTAGCTAATTCAATTCTCTAAAACATTTGTGTTTACTTCAAGGTGAAATTCCTAAGGGAGATATCAGTCTGAAGGGGTTGAAGTTGAAAAACATACAATTTTGCAATTTGTTTTGTCAAAAAACAAGCAAAAGTGTTTCCCAACTTCATGTTTTCACCCCTTCGCTATATTAATCTTATTTTTTGAGTTGGTTAAGTTTGATAGATTAGGATTAATGACTTTCTTGTAATATCTTAACTTTCTTTTACCCTCTAAATATTTATTGTCTCACGTTCTCGCTTTTAACTCAGAAGTGGTAGTAGTTTTGAAGTTATTGATATCTTGCAAAAATGTATTTTCAACAATCCCCCAATGATTTAACCAAGCCATGTCATCTTTATACCACCCTCTTTTGAGCTGAATATGACCTTGACTAGAATTTAAAGCAATTTAAGGGAGTCTTTGGTCTTCCATATTATTTATTTTATTCTTATACATTAGGTATATAGACATAGCGATGCTTTTGATGGGGGTGAACCCCACTTATATAAGAAGAATGGGATAGGGTGGATTTATTTCAATTTTGATTTTATACGTGATAAAGAATACAAATTTAATTTGCTTGATCTTTCTCGAGGATTCCTGAGAGATGTTGTGACCCCAAAATTCACAACTGTACAAGATAATGAGAGAGACAAGAGTTTAAAAAAAGAACTTTTGTTTATCCCAGATCACTATATTTTCTGATTTGCAATTGTTTTTGTAAGAACCCTACTTGATTTTTTTTGGATAAAAGCAGAGTTTGGGAAAATTCAAGATTAACTAGTCATGACTATGGGGGGGTTCCAACTGAATCCAAATGGTACCGAATATGAAATGAAATGGTTTGTTGAGTATTATTACATCCCAAGACGACCTATAGACACTTTTTTTATAATACTTTAGGATTTTTCAACTTTGTTTGGGGCTAATGACAGAAAGTGCAAATTTCCTAGGAAGTTGTGATCAAATTGGCCCCTAAGGTGTGGGCGAAATTGGATTCCCAAATCAACTAAGACCCTCCCACCCTTGTGAAAAAAGTATAGGGATTAATATTAGACATCAATGGATGTCATTAAACATGATTATTAGCTCTCCACACTAATTATAATGTGCAACATTCATATGACCATTTTCAAGAAAATTGCTTAAAGGGAAATTACATAACTAACTCAATTTTGATATATGAAAAGTAGAGTTAATGGTTTAGATAAATGCATGAAATATAGATTCCATATATAGCATAAATAATTATTCCCCAACAACATCAAAATTCAAATAAATTCCTTCATACAAATCTGGTATACAACTCATTTAATATAGAGGTCAAATACATGAAAACTAGTGGTTTAATAGCATGTAATTACAAGATTTTCTCATATGGATTACTTAGATTTCGAGTTCCAAAGTACATGGAAAGAATATTCTGGAGCCATACATCATATACCCAATAATGGGAATTAAATATACTCATCCAAGTTCAAGAACCACTTCAACAAGTGCACCATCAATGAGAGTGTGGGGAATGGTGAAGAAGGAATGGGAGAATATGGAGATAGGTGAGAAATCAAATTGTATGAACCTTCAACCTGAAACTAAAATACCTTCATTTATCTCAAATACGAGGTATCATTTTTTTCTACATCAACCAACTTGGAAAGGAATCCAACTTCCTCGAAATTGGTTAACAACCAGTGAGAGTGAACACTCGCCATGCAATGGACAAGAAAAAGCTCTCCAAAATGCCAAAGGCCAATTAAAAAATCACCAAAATAAGTTCTCCTTCCTCAAGACATCATTTTATTAACTTCATGAGACATCCTAAGTTCAAATTTCCCTCCATAGGCTTCCTCCAACTCATCTTAGTGGTTTAGAAACTCCTATGACACTTGCCTTCCCCTTCATGCTCCAATTCTTTCCGCAATTCTAATGAATACTTCTAACTCCCAAATGTGCCCTATTAGTGGCCAGGGTATTTTTAAGGATTCTAATATTATACTTAAGTATAGTATTCTAGACGATTGTTTTAGATTGAAAAAAACATGTTTATAGATAGGTAGGTGAATATTAAATATGAAACATAAATTTAACACTGAAATGTGTAAATTTTGGCAAATATTATGATAAAAAAAACATATTTTATGTAAATATAGGCGATATTAGATAGTTAAATGACCAAATAACGAATGTGTTTTTAAAAAACCCAAAAAACAACCAATTGGTGGAATTTCGCCCCAAAAAATTATCGAGTGGTGGCTATTTTTAGCCCTCTTGTGTCAGATTTGTCATAGGTCTGCAATTAGGTATGAGGGTGCATCCATGGAGCTAGGTTACACTTTTTGGCAAGGCGCTTTCAGTAAAAACATAAAAACGTACCTCAATCAAGCAATTTTTAAACCCTCGATCGAGGTCTTAACACCTCGATTGAGGGTTTAACAAACGCTTGATCGAGGTTTTCTTAAACCCTCAATCGATCTTTTTCTAAACCCTCGATTGAGGGTTTAGCAAAACCTTGATTCAGGGTTTAAGAAAACCTTGGTCAAGGTATTAATACATGCATCTTAGTATCATAACTACCTTGACCGAGGTTTTAATAGTAGCTCGATTGATGGTTTATTAGACCCTCAATCGAGGGTCTAATAAACCCTCAATCGAGCTACTGTTAAAAATTCGGTCAATGGATTTGAAAACCTTGATCAAGGGCCTGAAAAAGAGAGACTTAGCCCTCTTACAGGAAAATCAACATTTCTATGTGTCTTCTAGGGGTGTAAATCCTTCCATTCACAGAACATAATTGAGTGGATTTTATACCGATAGAATCATCATTGAATCCTCTATCCATTGAGGCATCATGCATGCGTTTTGGAATTCATATGGGTTTTGTTTAATTCATTCTAAAACTTACACTTAGAAAACCTGACAACAACTTCGAAGTAGCTCAAATAAAAATCCGCAGGGTAAAAAATACACATCCAAAAATTTCTTTAAAATGCATAGCCCACACATTGGCGCGTCCTCTTCAAAAGGGTATCTTTGGTTTTTCAATTTTTGAAAACAGTGAAAAATATATATGATGGACACACATGTGTATAAAATGATGCTGAAATTAGATGTGGTCACCTTTGAAAAATAATAAATAATTGTAAACTGCGAAATAAATTAACAAAAAAATATGTATACCACAGTGCATTTTGTGTAGATCATGCTCATATATATATATATTAATGTAAGATTGAATTATTGGGGTGGGACACGAGCCACTTTTTAACTTCTTCAAATTTTTAAGGTCACACAGTTAATTAAATGTGAAACTTCACACATTAAATGACATCGAAATATTTAAAAAAAATATCATTGGGAAGCCAACATAATATTCTACAATTGCTTTTTTTCACTGCAAGTCAAAATTCACATGGCATATATGCGTTTTGAGGGCATCTATCTAGCACATGAGTAAAAAATTAGGTTTTCATCACCAAATTTGGCCAAAAAGTGTTACCCTCCTTCATGGAATCACCCATGAATTTGTAATATTTGTCATAGAATATTCCATAATTTGTTGTTATAGAGTGCATGAAATCTCCTCCAAAGTGGCACACATTGTCTTTTTAGTATCTTCCTCTACCATGGGAGTTACTCTCCTTTACTCATTCGAAATCCTTGGATCATGATATGATATTTGATGCCACATCACCATCTAAGAATGTTATATTCCCCATGTATTCGATTTCAGATGAATGTTATGCCCAAGTACTTGGGGGAATCTAGACACTCAAGGACTCCATAAGTCTTCAAGTGTATCCATGAACCAATGCCACCTTATTTTCTTATTATTATTTATGTGACCCAATTTAATTTGAATATGGTAAAATAAAGTCCTTTTGGGTCTCATATCTCCCATATTACAAATTTTTATGCCTCCACCTCAACCTAGGGAACTGGTAGGTTGGTGAAACTTTGTTTGCAAGTAGTCTTGTTTGGATGGGTACATGAGAGTCCTCTCCACCCAAGATTTCTTTTCCTAAATCAATGCCAAGTTTGAATGCTGCAAAATTTGATCATCTTCCTAAGTGGATTCCTCAATAGGAAAATCCTTCCATTGTACCAAGTATTCCTTTATAGTTATGCTCCTTAGCTTTCTTTCCCTTGTATTCACTATTCTTTATGGAATTAGTATGAGTTTCCCTTCATCATCCAAGGGAGGTAATGTTTCCGAAAATAAGATATGTTTCCCTATCACCCTTTTAATACATGAAACATGAAATACATCATGGATTTTACTTCCGTATGGAATTTCCAATTCATTTGCCTCTTCTCCAACTTTTCAAACCACCTTGTAGGGACCATAAAACCTTAGTTTGAGATTTTATGAACCTTCTTCTTTTAAGGAGGTTTCTTTGTAGGTATGCAACCTCAAATAAACCAAGCCATTCACTTGGAAATGTATCTCCACTCTGTGTTGATCTACATATTTTTTTTGTTGGTTTTGGGAAACCTTTAAATTATGTTTCAAAACCTTCAAAATCTCTTGAATTTCTTCAATCCAATCCTTAGATTTTGGATCTCTACTCTAATATCACCAAATATGTGGTCAATAAAAGTGTATGCATCATAATCATTAAGTTTTTTGAAAAAAGACATGCCAATAGACATATGAAAATTAGTATTATAGCAAAACTCACCCAAGTGAAACCGTTTGACCCATCCTTTTTGCTGCCTACTACCATAGTTCCTTAGGTAACCTTCCAACCATTAATTCACCCGCTTTGTTTTGCCATCATTTTGTGGATGATATATTGTGCTAGGAGTCAAGTTTGTTCCCACCATTTTGAAGATTATTGTCAGAACACAGTGAAAAATATGCTATCTCTATCACTAGCAATGCTCTTGGGAAGCCCATGCAATCTGAAAACTTCTCTAAAGAATAACTCAACCACTTGTGCAACAGTGAAGGATGTAGTAGTAGAAAAGAAATGAACAAATTTAGTGAGTCTATACACTACTGCAAATGCACAATCCTTACTAAGTACTTTGGGTAAACCAATGGATAAATCTATGGAGATGATCTCCCATTTTTGTTCTTGTACAGGCAAGGGATGCAATAGACCAGCTAGATGATTATGCTCAACCTTGTTTTTTTGACATGTTGGGCACTCATTCACATATTTCAAAACATCATTCTTCAATCTCTTCCAAGAAAATATTTCTCTCAACCTTCTATATGTTTTGAAGAAACCAGGGTGGCCTGCTAAACGAGAATCATGAGCATTCTTCAAAAAATATTGCTTCAAGTTCGAACCAGGGACCAAATAGATTCTATCTTTGTAGTATATGATTCCTTCCAATATCTTATACATATCATCATGGTTAGTCCCATCAAATTGGTCATACGCAAACTTATTCTTGGCATATTCTACTTCTAGTATAGTTTTCCATTCTTCTACAACATCCATTAGAGAAATAATGGGTCTTCTAGATAAGGCATATGCTACCACATTATTCTTTCCCTTTACATATTAAATATCAAAATTAAATGCTTGAACCTTACTCACCCACTTTTTCTGCCTTTCATTTAGATCCTTTTTAGTGAGGAAGTATCCTAAGCTATTATGGTCAGTCTTGACCATAAACTTGTTTCCTACCAAGTATTGTCTGGACTTGATCAAAGCATGCATGATGGATAACGTTTCTTTTTCATAAATGGAGTAAACCTTCTCATGTGGTTGTAGATTCCTACTCTCGAATTATATTGGGTGTTGTCCTTTCTTTCAAAATGCTCTCAGTTCCCTCCCTTGATGCATCACACTCAAAGATAAATGGTTTAGAAAAATAAGGTAATGAAAGAATAAGAATATTACCCATTACCTCTTTCATGATATGTCCTCCTCCCTCATTCGAATTTGATGATAACCAGATCTAAGGTCAATATTTGAGAAGAACTTGGCTCCATGGAGCTCATCCATGAGTTCATAAATCCTTGGGATGGGATATCTGTTCTTCACTTTATTCTTATTCAAGGCTCTAAATTCAATGCACATTCTTAAGCTTCCATCCTTTTTCTTCACCGTGACATCTAAAGAAGCATAAGGGCTTGCGCTAGGTCTTATGAGACCCGATTCGAAGAGTTCTTTAATGGCCTCCTCAATCTCATATCGAATCATTTTGGAGTGTTTATAAGGATTCATTTTGATAGGTTAAGTCCCTATCTCTAATTCAATGGTATGATCCACCCATTTGTCAGGTGGCCTTCCTAGAAGGTCTCCAAAAAATTTCTTATACTTACCCAAAATATGTTTTATTTCCTTTGGATGTTTAGAAACCTTCGAGTGAGGCTTGGGAGATTTGATAAAACATTAAAAAACCCATTCAATGTCCACATGACTCAAGGTAGACCTCGTACTGTGAGAAGATACCACTTGGTGAGGGTAAGTGTCCATTCCCTTCAATAAGATAGGCTTCCCTTCCAAATTTTTGATCCTGGTTTTAGGGACTTGATAGTTCATTGTATGCTCTCCTATAGAATATAGCCATTGGACTCCAAAAACCACATTTGTATTAGCCACATCCACTCCATAAAAATTATTAATAACAATGTGATTTCCTATAGTAACTTGAAGCTTTGGAATCCATTTGGTACAGTCCATAGAACTGTTACCTGGAATGATGATTTTGAAGCCATAATTTTTTTTAGCATGTATATTTATCCTCTCCAACAAGGATGCATCTATGAATTTATGAGTGGCTCCTCTATCAACTAGAACCGTAACCTTTTGGCCTTGTATATTTCCCTTGAGTCTAAGGGCATGGAATCTAGGAACACCTGAAAGTATTGCAATTTTTCCCTTTTCAGGAGAAGGATGCTCTTCTTCTGCTAACTCATACCCCTCTTCTTGGGCTACAAGTTACACTTATTTCTTCAAATCCTCCTCATCATCTTCAAAGAAGACTTCAATGTAGTGTGCCTTCCCCTTAGCACACCTATGCCTAGGAACCCAAGGCCGCTAACATGCAAAGAACACTTTCTTCCTCTTAAGTTCTTATTTTATTTCTCCCTCCTTGTTATCCTTAACAAAAGATTAATTTTTCCATGTTTTCCTCCCTTCTTTTAATTGGGAAGGAAAATTAGGATTAGGGGGATACCGAGTCCTTGCAACACATTATGCAAATCTCTTTCCAAATTTATGGAATCCTTCAATGTAGTTGTCTTGTGGGATTTCACTAGCCCTTTCAAAGGTTCTTTCAACCCCTCAGTGTATAACAGGACCAACCGAGCCATATATATATCAGAAACCATCATTTAAAGCTTTTGAAATTCCAACTTATAGGCTTCAGGGATCTCGATTTACTTCAATTGTGCTAATTATTTGAAAGGAAGTTCATGGTCTTTCCTATCGAATCTCTCCACTAATCCTTTGGAAAAATATCCATAGGATGAAATATGATCATCTATTAAGGTATTAATTTGATGGAACCTCAAATCATTGGATTCTACCTCAATATGTAGAATGACCATTTTCAATGCATCCTCTTCAACCATAGGATTCAACTAGAAATACACATCTAGTTTTTCTATCCAAGCACTAGAATACATTTAGGAAGAGCCATCAAAGGAAATAATATTTACCTTTCCTATAATATACTTTAATTCTTGATTTATAAAAGTTTTCTTAGCCCCGTTTCCTCCATAATTGATTTTTCTAGAGACCTTGAAGAATTGTTCGAAAGGAATCAGGTTTTCCTACATTCTTCACATAGTTGCTTCCACTCATCTACTGCTTCCTTCATGCCATAAGGAGTGTTAAGATTCTCTTTAGAATCTAAAAAAATAGGAGTGGTAGTTCCGTTTTGATTCTTGAATTCATGGGGACGATTGTAAGTTCCATTATTCGAGAAAATAGTTTCCCCACAGGTCTTCTTTTCTTCATGATGTGAACTACTACTACTTCATGATACCAACTTACGGCCAAGTTGGATAGCTTGCAATTTGAACCCTTGCATAAGATTCTTGGTCATATCATCAAAATATGGCTTCATGAGTGACTTAAATTCTTCTTCTGTATCATTTGTAGCTTCTACTCCTAGTTTATCCTTATAATCACCGCTAAGGAAGAATTGACTTCTTCACCTTCTTCTTCTCTACTAACAATATATTTAGTTTCAGTCTATAATGGACGGGGATAATCATCAGGAAAAATAAATAAATAAATTCAACAAGTTCCAAGACTATGTTTCGATACCATTGTAAGAACTCTACTTGATGTTTTTGGAGAAAAGCACAGTTTGGACAAATTCGATCTTAACTAGTCATGACTATGGGGGGTACCAACTGAATCCAAATGGCCCCAAATATGAAATGCAATGGTTTGGTGAGTGTTAGTACATCGAAATATGAACTATAAACACTTTTTGCCATACTTTAGGATTCTGCAACTTGGTTTGGGGCTAATGATAGAAAGTGCGAATTTCCTAGGAAATTGTCACCAAATTCCCCCCTAGGGTGTGGGCCAAATTGGCTTCCCAACTCAAGTAAAAACCTCCAAATTTTGTGAAAAGAGTATGGGGATTGATATCATACATAAAGGGCTATCATTACACATGGTTATTATCTCTGCAAACTTATTATAATGTGGAACATTCATATGAACATTTTCAGGGAAATTGCTTAAAAGAAAATTGCATAACTAGCTCAATTTTGACATATGAAAAATAGAATTAATGGTTGAGATCAAGACATGAAATATAGATACCATATATAACATAAAAAATTCATCTCCTAAAACATCAAACATCATAGAAATCACTTAATACAAATATGGTATACAAGTCATTCAATATATAGGTCAAATACATGAAAACTAGTGGTTTAATAGCATGGGATTACAAGATTTTCACATATGGATTAAATATAAGAGTACAAAGTTGTACATAATATACCCAATATTGGGCATTAAATAAGCTCAACCAAGCACAAGTGCCACTCCAACTAGTGCACCATCAATGAGAGTGTGGGGAATGGTGAAGAATGAATGAGAGAATATGGAGTTAGGTGAGAACTTGAAATGTATGAGCCCTCAACCTACAACTAAAACACCCTCATTCAGTCCCAATGGGAGGTATGAATGGACACTCCAACAACCAACTTGGAATGGAATCTAACTTCCTCGAAATTGGTTCACAAGCAGGGAGAGTGAAAAATGACATCATGTAATGGACAAGCAAAAGCTCTCTAAAATGATCAAAATATGTTCTCCTTCCTGAATAAATCCTTTTATTAACTTCATGGGGCCTCTTAAGGTCGATATTCCCTCCATAGCATTCCTCTAGGTTGTCTTAGTGGTTTAGTAACTCCTATGACACTTGTCTTCCCCTTCATGCTCCAATTTTTTCCCAAATTTGAATAGCTACCTATAAATCCCAAATGCGCCCTCCTGGTGGCTATTTTTATCCCCGTCATGTTATATTTTTCATAGGTCTGCAATCAGGTTTGAATTTCTCATATTTGTCATAGAATCTTCCATCATTTATTGTCATAAAGTGCATGTAATCACCTTCCAAGTGGCACACATTGTATTTTTAGTCTTTTCCTCTTCCATGGGAATCACTCTCCTTTACTAATTCGAATTTATTTGCTCATGATATGATCTTTCAAAACCACGTCACCCTCCAAGAATGTTACATTCCCCATGGATTCAAATTTGAATAAAGGTGTCCCCATGTGTGTGGGGGAATCTAGCCACCCAAGGACTCCATAAGCCTCCAAGTGTCTCCATGAACCAATTCCACCTCATTTTCTTAACATTTATTAAATTTATGTGACCCAATTTAATTTGAATATGGTAAAATAAGGTCCTTTTGGGTCTCATAGCTCCCTTATTACAAAATTTCATGTCTCCACTCAACCTAGGGAACTAGTAGGTTGGCGAAACATTGTTCGCAAATAGTCTTAATTGGCTAGGTCATGACCATAAGCCAAAATAAGATTTCCACCATTTGTTAATGTTTTTCTCAATGCTATAGTTCCACTTGAGCTTGTGATGGATGCCAATTCCAAGATATTTATAGGATAATGCTTACTCCAAGTTGTTATTGTCATAAAAGAAATTAGCATAAGTGTATTTCTTTGACTTGAGAGTCATAACTTTAGTTTTGTTGGTGTTAATGAACATATCCATGTTAGATAAAAATCCCTTGAGAATCCTTAATTGATTATCAAGGTCACAAGGACTCCTTTCCAAAAGAACAATATCATTGGCATAGAGGAGCAAGATGATGACTATTCCAACTAAGGTCATTCCAGCGCAACCTGTTTCTTCTAAATATATTTCTAGCTTATCAATTAAATGTCAAAAAGGGTAGGGGAGAGAGGGTGTCCTTGTTTGAATCCAATACTACAATTAATATCTTTCAACCATCCCTCAATGGTCTTAAATTCGACAATGACTTTCTTGTATAGATTCCTCATGGGAGCTCTCAACGCTAAAGAAACCTTAAGCTCTTCTAATCTATTCCACAAGTTATTTCTAGGCATTGTATCAAAGGATTTCCTAAAGTTGACAAAGCATCAAAATAGATTAGATTTAAAATCCTCGAACTCGTGACCCAGCCCCCTCACTGGGAGAGTGTAGGAACGTCTTACCAATTGAGATATCCCTCGGGGCTAGGATTTGATAGTTACATACATTTATGATTATTATTTTATTTACAATAATTTATGAAATACATTTATTTTTTAAATATAAAGATTTTTACATCAATAGGTGGTTTTATTTGAGATTTTGGGGTGTATTGTCCACATTGATTCTATGTCAGTCTAATATAAAAAATAACTATTAGATGATACATGAATAACTAGGAGTTTGTGACATATTACTCATTTAACTAGAAGAAGGCTAGAACAAATAGATAATAACTTTATAAGGAAACTTAACTTGTGACTTATCAATGTTCACCAACCATAAATAACTAGTTTAATAAATATTATTATATATTTAATGTTAATAAAAACTAAATTCAATTTAATAACATTTTAAATCTCCCCCCATATATATATATATATATATATATATATATATGATTTTGGGCAAAACATAAACACATTCCTACATGCACTGAACATAAGCCAAAGGAAAACTTTATAAACTCTAAAGAGCTATAAAATGGTAAGGCATCCATTAGTATACAAACCACAGCCTGGTTATGTTGTAGGACAATTGTTCCCACACTATGAAGAAAATAACGAAAACTCAGAAATCCATAAGCATAGTATTTAAAAATAACACTCCAGTATTAATTAAATTGGCCAAAATTAATCAATTTGTTGTAATGTTATTGCTGAAGGTTGGGTCTCAAAATGCTAAAACCTAACGATCTGTAAATGAGCCTGTAACAATCAACGATAAGTCTGCGACAGCCATCATCAAAAAATCTTGTAAATGGGCCTGTAACAATCAACGATAAGTCTGCGACAGCCATCATCAACAAAACTTGCTTTTCTATTAACTAGCGCAGAAGATTAGAGATGGTGAATGAGCCGAAACTTAATCGGGTTATCAAGTGCCTGAATAATTGAAGATCGACAAACCCGTTTCCATTGAAATCCAGTCTGAATCACACCAAATGCGTCACAGATAGATTTATCATCAATCTCTTCACCTACAATGTCTTCATCTCCATCTTTCCCAAACAAAATAGTTTGATAAAATTCCTAAACTCCATGGAAGTTAGAAAGTTATCTCCACATTTAGAGACCGATTTGAAAGCTGACTCCACGTCTTCCATGGGCATTTCAAGATTTAATCTCTCCAGAACTCTCATTATGTCCTCTGTGCTGACTCTTTCATCTGCATCTTCATCCAATACACTAAACATGTCCCTTGCAATTAGGCACCCATCATCCTCAGCTTCTTTTTCGACTTCACAATTCTTGTTATCTACAAAACTGGGAGAGCTAACGTTGCTCTCTTTATATTGTGAAGGCTCGCCAATCTCTGCAGTACTAGAACTACTACCGTACTTTCTTTCGTAATCATCATTGCCATTAACAGAATTGTGAGTTGTTCCTTTTTTGTGAGGACTGAGGAGACAACCATAGTACCAATTAATGTCAATGATATCGTACTTATCCCCGCCCATCTTAAACTGGGTATCCAAGATGCAAACGGGATTCATGACCATATCTGACAAGGAAATGATCTTGACTCTTGATTTATTTCTTCAATTCTGAAAAATAATTAACTCCATTCATCAACCTTGGAAAACCTAAATGTTATAGTTTTCTAAAGGTTTTCCCGTCCTCTGGTCTTATAGAACTGCATCGAATCTTCTCCGTGGCCCATAATGACTGGGGAGGAAACTGCCCTGAAGCTTCTTAGATTTGTTTTCCTCACAGAGTTTCAAAGAAGAAATAGATCTTTTTGGATCGTTCTATCTACCTGTAACGTCGTTATATTTTGACGAAGGAGGGAAGAAACTTCCCAACTAAACTTTCCTATAGTAACTTGAAGCTTTGGAATCCATTTGGTACGATCCATAGAATGATGATTTTGAAGCCATAAATTTTTTTAACATGTATATTTCTCCTCTCCAACAGGGATGCGTCTATGAAGTTATGAGTGGCTCCTCTATCAACTGGAACTGTAACCTTTTGTCCTTATATATTCCCCTTGAGTCTAAGGGAACACCGGAAAGTACTGCAATTTTTCCCCAAGGATGGTCTTCTTCTCTACGTGATACCTCTCTTCTTAGGCTACAAGTTACACTTCTTTCTTGAAATCCTCGTCATCATCTTCAAAGAAGACTTCAATGTAGTGTGCCTTCCCCTTAGCACACCTATGTCTACGAACCTAAGGCTGGTGACAGGCGAAGCACACTTTCTTCCTCTTAAGTTCTTATTTTCTTGGTCCCTCCTTGTTATCCTTAACAAAAGAGTCCTTTTTCCATGGTTTTCTCCCTTCTTTGAATTGGGAACGAAAATTAGTCTTAAGGAGATACCGAGTCCTTGGCAACACATTATGCAAATCTCTTATCAAATTTATGGAATCCTTTAATGTGTTGTCTTATGGAATTTCAACAGCTCTTTCAAAGGTTCTTCGAACCCCTCAGTGTATAGAAGAACCAACTGAGCCATATATATATCAGAAACCATCATTTAGAGCTTTTGAAATTCCAACTTCTAGGCTTCAGGGATCTTGGTTTGCTTCAATTGTGCCAATTCTTTGAAAGGAAGTTCAGGGTCTTTCCTATCGAATCTCTCCACTAATCCTTTGGAAAAATCTTCATAGGATGAAATATGATCATGTATTAAGGTATTAAGGCCATGGAACCTCCAATCATTGGCTTCTTCCTCAAGATGTAGAATTACCATTTTCAATGCATCCTCTTCAACCATAGGATTCAGCTGGAAATACACATCTAGTTTGTGTATCCAAGCACTGGCATACATTTAGGAAGAGACATCAAAGGAAGGAATATTTACCTTTCCTATGGTATACTTTAATTCTTGATTTAGAAAAGTTGTCTTAGCCTCATTTCCTCCATACTTGAGTTTGCTAGAGACCTTGAAGAACTGGTTGAAAGGAAGGGTTTTCCTACATTCTTCATTTAGTTGCTTCCACTCATCTACTGCTTCCTTCATGCCATAAGGAGTGTTAAGGTTCTCTTTAGACTCTAAAAAATTAGGATTGGTAGTTCTGGTTTGATTCTTGAATTGATGGGGATGATTGTGAGTTCCAGTACTTGAGAAAATAGTTTCCCCACAGGTCTTGTTTTGTTCATGATGTGAACTACTACTACTTCATGCTACGAACTTACTCCCAATTTGACTAGCCAACAATTTGAACCATTGCATAAGATGATGGGTCATCTCATCAAAATATGGCTTCATGTGTGACTTAAATTCTTCTTCTTTATCATTTGTAGCTTCTACTCCTAGTTTATCCTTAATCACTGCCAAGGCAGAATTGACTTCTTCACCTTCTTCATATCTACTAACAATATCTTTAGTTTCAGTCTCTAATGGAGGGGGATAGTCATTAGGAAACATAAATAGAGAACTTCAACATGTTTCAAGACCATACTTCGATACCACTGTAAGAACCCTACTCGAAATGTTTTGGAGAAAAGCACAGTTTGGACAAATTCGAGCTTAACTAGTCATGAATATGGGGGGTTCCAATAGAATCCAAATAAAATGGTTTGGTGAGTCTTAGTACATCCCAATATCAACAATAAACACTTTTTATCATGCTTTAGGATTTTGCTACATGGCTTGGGGCTAATGATAGAAAGTGCAAATTCCTAGGAAATTATGGTCAAATTTCCCCCTAGGGTGTGGGCCAAATTGGCTTCCCAAATAAAGTACAAACCTACCAAATTTGTGAAAAGAGTATGGGGATTGATATCAGACATGAAGGGATATCATTACACATGGTTATTATCTATGCAAACTTATTATAATGTCAAACATTCATATGACCATTTTGAGGGAAATTGCTTAAAAGAAAATTGCATAACTAGCTCGATTTTGAAATATGAAAAGTAGAATTAATGGTTGAGATCAAGACATGAAATATATATACCATATATAGCATAAAAATTTCATCTCCAACAACATCAAACATCTTAGAAATTACTTCATATAAATATGGTATACAACTCATTCAATATATAGGTCAAATACATGAAAACTAGTGGTTTAATAGCATGGGATTACAAGCTTTTCACATATGGATAACTTATATTTTTAGTTGTATAGTACATGTATATAAGAGTACAGATCCGTACATCATATACCCAAGCTTGGGCATCAAATAGACTCAACCAAGCTCAAGTACCACTATAACAAGTGCGCCATCAATGAGAGTGCAGGGAATGGTGAGGAAGGAATCAGAGAATAGGGAGATAGGTGAGAACTTGAAATGTATGATCCTTCAACTTGCAACTAAAAAACCCTAATTCAGTACCAATGGGAGATCTTAATGGACTCTCCAACAGCCAACTTGGAATGGAATCAAACTTCGTCGAAATTGGTTCACAAGTAGGGAGAGTGAACACTCATTGTGCATTGGACAAGAAAAAATTGTCAAAAATGCCAAAGACCAATTTAAAAAGGATCAAAATATGTTCTCCTTCCTCAATAAATCCTTTTATTAACTTCATGAGGCCTCCTAAGGTCGATTTTCCCTCCATAGGATTCCTCCAACTCATCTTAGTGGTTTAGTAACTCGTATGACACTTGTCTTTCCCTTCATGCTCCAATTCTTCTCCCAATTTGAATAGCTACCTATAAATCCCAAATGTGCCCTCGTGGTAGCTATTTTTATCCCCGTCATGTTAGATTTTTCATAGGTCTACAATCAAGTCTGAATTTGTCATAGAATCTTCCATCATTTATTGACATAAAGTGCATGTAATCACCTTCCAAGTGGCACACATCTTATTTTTAGTCTTTTCCTCTTCCATGAGAATTACTCTCCTTTACTAATTCGAATTCCTTGGCTCATGATATGATATTTGAAACCAGATCACCCTCCAATAATGTTACATTCCCCATGGATTCAAATTTGAATAAAGGTCATGCCATGTGTGGGGGATTCTAGCCACCCAAGGACTCCATAAGCCTCCAAGTGTCTCCATGAACCAATTCCACCTCATTTTCTTAACATTTCTTAAATTTATGCGACCTAATTTAATTTGAATATGGTAAACTAAGGTCCTTTTGGGTCTCATAGCTCCCTTATTACAAAATTTCATGCCTCCACCTCAACCTAGGGAACTGGTAGGTTAGTGAAACATTGTTTGCAAATAGCCTTATTTGGACGGGGACATGACCATATGCCAAAATAAGTTTTCCACCATCTATTAATCATTTTCTCAATGCTATAGTTGCAATTGAGCTTGTGATAGATGCCAATTCCAAGATATTTATAGGAGAATGCTTACTCCAAGTTTATATTGCATAAACAAAATTAACATAAGTGTCTTTCTTTGACTTAGTCATAACTTTACTTTTGTTGTTGTTAACGAACCTATCCATATCAGGGACAAATCCCTTGAGAGTCCTTAATTGATTATCAAATTGAGATGGACTCCTTTCCAAAAGAACAATATTATTGGCATAGAGGAGCAAGATGATGATTATTCCAGCTAGGGTCGTTCCAGTGCAACCTGTTTCTTCTAAATATCTTTCTAGATTATCAATGTAAATGTCGAAAAGGGTAGGGGAGAGAGGGCATCCTTATTTGACTCCAATACTCCAATTAATATCTTTCAACCATCCCTCAATGGTCTTAAATTTGACAATGAATTTCTTGTATATCTTTCTGGCGGGAGCTCTCAACACTAAAGAAACCTTAAGCTCTTCTAATCTATTTCACAAGTTATTTCTAGGCATTGTATCAAAGGATTTCCTAAAGTCCACAAAGCATCAAAATAGATTAGATTTAAAATCCTCGTGGAATGTCTTATGAGTTGAGATATCCCTTGGGGCTAGGATTTGATAGTTAGATCCATTTATAAATATTATTTTATTTATATTAATTTACAAAATACATTTATTTTTTTAATTATAATTATTTTTACACCAATAGGTATTTTTATTTGAGATTTTGTGGTGGACAAGTACCTATTCTTTTTTTAGATTGCAGGTCAAGTGTATTGTCCACATTGATTCTATGGTAGTCTAATATAAAAAAATAACAGTTAGTTGATGCATGGGTGATACATGAATAATTAGCACTTTGTAACATATAATTCATTTAACTAGAAAAAGGCTAGCACAAATACTTGATAATTTAATAATAACACTTAACTTGTAACCTATAAATGTTCACTAACTTGTAACCTATCAATGTTCACTAACCCAGCCCACAGGGGTCAATCCCCACCGAGGCATGGCCCGCTGTGATAAGGCTCAAAGGGTAGGCACCCCCTGGATAGGCTACCGCCCCTTGTTGGGAGTGGAGTCGGGACGTCTCGGCCCTTGCTGAGTCACAAGTTACCGGTATAACCTGGCTTGCGGGTTGTGGGCTATACCACTGGGGTTATAGTGGCAGCCGACGGATTTGATCTTGGGCCTGGCCCAAACCTGGCCCAAACAATTCCGTCGTGTTACCAATTCCCCTACTCTAAAAAAAAACTAGTTTAATAAATATTATTATACAACTTAATGTTGATAAAAATTAAATTCAATTTAATACCATTTGAAGTCTCTACATATATATGAATGTTTGATTTTGGGCAAAACATAACCACATTCCGATATGCACTGAACATAAGCCAAAGGAAAACTTCAGAAACACTAAGAGCTATAAAACCAAGGTTTGGTTATGTTGTAGGACGATTGTGCCCAGTCAACGAAGAAAATAACGAAAACTCAGAAATCCATAACCATAGTATTTAAAAATAACACTCCAGTATTAATTAAATTGGTCAAAATTAATTAATCAGTTTGTGGTAGCCTTATTGTTGATTTTTAAATTTTAATATCTTGAGAAACAAGCTGATTAATAATGACTAACTAAATCCATCAAAGCTATTGTATCATAAAGCCTGCCATAGCTTCAAATTTATGTAATCGTGTAATACAGTTCAGCAAAACTTGCCTTTCTATTAAAAATATATTATTCTTCATATAAATGATAAGCTAACTAGCGCAGACGATTAGAGATGGTGATGATGAGGGGAAACTTGATCTGGTTATCAAGTGCCTGAATTCTTGAAGATCGACAAACCCGTCTCCATTGAAACCCACAGTCTGAATCATGCTCTCGCACTAACTTACATCCCTGGCTTCCATAAATCCCAACCTAGACACAAAATATCACTCAACTCCACTGCACTGATAAAACCATCTCCATTTTGATCGAACACACCAAGTGCCTCACAGATAGCTTTATCATCAATCTCTTCACTTACAATGTCTTCATCTCCATCGTTCCCAAACAAAATAGTTTGATAAAAATCCTCAAACTCCATGGAAGTTATCTCCACATTTAGAGACCGATTTGACAGCTGACTCCACGTCTTCCATGGGCATTTCCACGTTTAATCTCTCCAGAACTCTCATTATGTCCTCCGTGCTAACTCTTTCATCTGCATCTTCATCCAATACACTGAACATGGAGCTTGCAATTAGCTGGGACTCATCACCCTCGCCGTCATCTTCTACTTCACAATTCTTGTTATCTACAAAACTGGGAGAGCTAACATTGCTCTCTTTATATTGTGAAGGCTCGCCATTCTCTTCTGTACTAGAACAGCTACTACAGTATTTTCTTTCGTAATCATCATTGCCATTAACAGAATTGTGAGTTGTTCCTTTTTTGCGAGGACTGAGGAGACAACCATAGTACCAATAATGGTCAATGATATCGTACTTATCCCCGTCCATCTTAAACTGGGTATCCAAGATGGAAACTGGATTCATGACCATATCTGACAAGGAAATGATCTTGATTCTTGATTTATTTCTTCAATACTGAAAACTAATTACGCTCCATTCATCAACCTTGGAAAACCTTTGTTATAGTTTTCTAAGGGTTTTCCCGTTCTCTGGTCTGATAGAACTGCATCGGATCTTCTCCGTGGCCCATAATGACTGGGAGGAAACTGCCCTGAAGCTTCTTAGATTTGTTTTCTTCACAGAGTTTCAAAGAAGAAAGAGATCCTTTTGGATCGATCTATCTACCTGTAACGTCGTTATATATCGAGGAAGGAACGTAGAAACTTCCCAACTAAACCAATAGGATGTAACTACGGCCAAAATGTCGGCATTTAGAGTCACTGCATTACTCATTACTCTTGAATGATTTTAATCCAAAATTGCATTATTGGGACGTCAAACCTTGCGCCACATAAAATGTTACACGAATGGCCTTTTGTTTCACTCTGTTCCTGGCCTTTAGCTAAGGATTCACAAGTACCTTCTACTTGTACAACACGACCTTTCAAGGATCATAGTATCGTGTATCATTTGGCGATGTGTGAAGGCAACCTTTTTCGAAAATCCATTCACCATGTGTATAGAGCTGTCTACATTGAGTTGTGTTTGGAGTGTGGCGAAATCCTAGTTTAAATTAAATAAAATAATAGAGCTGTCTTAGATTGACGCTTTGTTGAGGCACATTTACTTAATTTTAATTTGGGGTAATTTTAATTTGGGGTAAGTGAATATGGAGTGTTGCGAAATGTAGTTTAAATAAAATAAAATAATAGAGCTGTCTTAGATTGAGGCTTTGCAGGCATATTCACTTAATTTGTTTTTTTTTACAAGAACACCCCTTGATTTTTTGGCAGGAGTAGGGGACTTATATTTTGATCACTCCTGGGAAAGATGTCACTCTGAGGACTCCCCTGTGGGAATCAAACCTGGGCCAGTGATGGAAACTCCCACCAATTTAACCGCTAGACCACAGCTAAGCCGACATATTCACTTAATTTGTTGTAAGTGAATATGGATAGGTCAAAAGTTAGTGATTATGAGTGATGGAAAGTATTGCTAATCATGGAATGTGGAGATAAAATCATGGTCAGTTTCTAAGTTTGACTAACTTTCCCTTATTTACTGAAAACCATGATAAAGATGTCTCAAGTATGAAATGACAAGAAGGTATAGTTTCTATTATGGGAATTCAATAAAGTTGGCATAATCTAACTAGAATCAGTATAAAGGCGCTCACGGGGTATAAATGGAAAGTATTGACGAAGCTCTGCAAGTGGAGGTCAACTACCTAGTCTATAATATAAGAAATTAACCAAAAAATGATTAATTATTTTTATCCTAAGTATGGAGTGGGTTTACAATATTCCAACACATTCAATGTAGTCATCACCACTTCTGCTTCTTTGAATTTTTCTCCAATATATTCTAGTTGTTAGTTGATCTGGAAGACCTTTGTGAAGTAACATTGAATGATTTCTGACATCTACATATTCACACCATTGATTTTATTTCTTAAGGTCATCTTCATGTTGATATTGTTTCCTTCATGCAGGTTGGTCAAAGCATCAAACATTTTCTTGGGAGTCCTCAAGAATGCTGCATGTGAAATCCCATGGTATTTCATGGAGATAGAAACAATCCTTTGGGATTTAACTAAGTCATTCTTATGCTTGAATTTGTCCTCATCTCCCTCTGGATATGTAACTTCTTCTTTGACATAGTTCTCCAATTCATGCTTTTCAAGTATGAGAAACAATCAATACTTCCATGCCCAAAAGTTCTCAGCTCCTTTATGCTTTTCCTCGCGCTTGGTACTGCTTGTCATCATGATAAAGTGATATGCTCAAATGGAAATAGAGATAATAGAACTTACCAATGAGAGTGCTTCAACTTGATGCTTGCTTCAAATATTTCCAGAAGATTGATTATGGTGGACCTAGGGTTTGACAGAGAAAACCTAAATTTTCAACTTTGGTGACTTATAGATCTGATTGGATAGAAATATGCCCCTCCTCAGGGCGAGTTGAGAAACATACTCATTTTCTCAAAAATGTGGGCATAATTGGAAAATATCTGATGCCCTAGTTTTCTCGGCAGTAGTGTTAGGCAAAAAATTGAAACTCTCTCCATATAAATATTCAACCTCCTAGGGAGAATTAGATGGTCTTTATTTTTTAACTAATCCATGGAGGGAAGTGCTAGGAACATGAAGCCCTAGTTTCTTCAATTTCTTCTACATAATTGCTTGATCTTTATTCTAATGTATCTCTAAAATTTCTGCTCCTCAAGGTCTGAAACTTTGTCCCGAGATATGCTGATATGTCTTCGTCCTAAGATATAGTGAAACTTATGCTAATATTCCTAAGGTGGCATATATCTCCTAAATTATAGCATATATGAAGCTAAGACTTGTACAAAAGGTACACCAATATTTCATCTTCGTTCGGTCCAACTTTCATCTCCTAAGCCTTCAATAAGGTCGAGTTATAAAGAAAATTCCAAGCCAACCATATTTTTACTTTTAGGGTTTTCAAGCATGAAACCCTAATCTCTAGTAGCTACAGTTGTAGTAGTGTTTCGACTGCACAAAGACTTATTTCATGGTGGATATGATACCATGTTAGAATTTTAATGGTTATACAAGATCTTAAAACATTTAGTATCATAACACACTGCAAAAGGATCACTGAAAGAAAGCCGAGCACAACCACACAAAAGAACACAAAGGTTTATCTTGGAAACCCTCATGGGGGAGAAAATTGGGAAAAAAAATTTCGATATAGAATTTGATCAGGTATAGTGGAAGACCCCAAGAACAAGACTAGAAGCTCCATTTCCATAGTGGACTTCTTCTTCTTCTTCTTCTTCTCTCTCTCTCTCTCTCTCTCTCTCTCTCTCTCTCTCTCTTGCACAATTCTTGATTAAGAAGTGTGTGCAAATGAGGGAGGGCGCCTCCCTATTTATATTCTTGAGTTGGGTGACATTTTTGGTCCAACATGACTGACTTCTGGACCTTACTGGGATGAATTATCCTAGGGATAATCAAGAATACATTTTATGCTTATTCTCTTGGGGACTATTTCTGTGACTTACAATAGAGGTTTTACCTCATGAATTTCACATGAGAAATTACATCAAGGACATCCTTAAAGGGAGGAATAACATCTCAAAGGAGTAATACAATAAAAGTACAATATAATATATTTTGATGTTACATTTATTTAAAAAAAAATAGGGTGAAAACCATAACAAAGGGCCAATGCATGAACCAATTTAGATTACCCAATGGTCAAGCAAATACATATAGTGCCACCTAGAAGATGTGAGCTTCAAATGAAGGAAAAAATATTGCTTAGGGAGGCCTATTTTTTCCACACTAAGTGCTAGTAGATAAAAGAACCAATGGAGAGAAATACTTGCCCCTTGTAGAAAGGAGGAAACGGAGTTTGGATAATGCTAACAAGTGGGAAGAGGTGAGCTATAATAGAGCTCTATCACAATCCCAACAACATAAACTTTCTCTAGATTTATCTTACAATATGCATGCCCATGGATTCCTTTTATAGGCTAAGAGGTGGCCAATAAATAACTAGATCCAAGTGTGAACCCCATCACCTCATGAACTAGATTCAAGGTACACAATGGAAAGTATTGAATGCCCATCTATCATGTTGAGAAGACAAGGTCAAATTTGTGTTGGTGAGGGGACTTCACGAGCTTTATATGCTCGACTGGTGGTTGAGATCCCACTATTTTAAAATTCGTGCAGATAAAGAAGGGAAATCTACACAGGTCCTGCACTTGAAAAAAACTGGTAATATGCATAGTAGTGCGCCTTAATATAGGTTCGGTTGTGCAACTTTGTCTTTTGACTATTCTTTAGCATTTTTGGACTCATACTTATTCTTGGATATTGATAAGCATGTCTTTGGTTGGATGCATGCTATATGTTGATAACACCTTACTATGTGAAATGAAAAAATGTCGCATGTGTGTAGGATTTGAGCATTAACATATGCCCCATGATGTATGAGATTCAAGGGGTGTTGTATCATTGATAATGCATTGTCATTTCTTTTGTGTTCTCCTGTTTTCTTGAAATATATGAAGCATGTGTGGACAAATAGACTCCTCCCACGGGGGAAGATTTCTAATGAAAAGGTAACAAATAATTTTTCTTTATTCAAATGAGGTGGGAATACCCATGCTCATGAATATCTAAGATATTGGCTACAAAATGAGGAGACCAAGAGGGTGTTATAGCATGGTTTTCCACACATTATGTATCATTCCTTGATGGCCTTTCCCTTGTCCCTATGCACACTCACTATACCCCCCTTACTCAGCATAGCCTCAATGCTTCAGTTTATCCCTGAAAAAAGATAAATTTGAAAACACATGCGAGTCAACAATTGTGTAATCTGTGTGCATCAGGTTTTGTGCTAAAAAACAATATTTGTATTTTTCCTCATTAAGTAACGAATAGATAGATCCTTGTCCTTCCATATGACAGTAAACACTACAATTTTACCCTTCATTTCCAATTTGAGGTATATATATTGAGCCATTGTGAAGCATTGGCATGAGGATAAAATTTGAGAGTAATGAAACTATAGCAAAAATTTTCCCCATTGCCATTTGCTTGAGTCTACATCATTTTATCCTTGTTGATAGAACTCTTTATGTTCATATAATAATCCCTTTATTGTCTTTGTCAACTTTCCTTGCTATGAAGGATTGAAATAGTGGAGGCCCACATGGAGGAACTTGGTTTTGATGAGTTGCCGACAGAGGTTATCACATTGTATGTCTGTTTCAAATATTAATAGAAATATTCATTTCTCATCCAAATTTCATATGCAAATTTTTATATTTATATCCATGGGTATATTTTCTTTGTACATGTTTATATGGATTATGCTAGTTTGAATGCTAACATTTAATATATTTTATATGCTTGGATATATATTTGTTGTTGAGGACAAATTATAGGGAACACGCATTTGATCACGAGCTCAATGATGGTGTTCTTCAAATGTCTGGTTGAGGTATGGTCTCTATCCATCAGTTGTTAGACTTGTTAATTTATCTAGAATATTTGAGGATGAATGTGATTTCTAGTGTCATACTGTCTATTGTTATCGACCCTAAGCCATAAGAATATTTTCTTAGTAATCAAATTGGCGACTACACTAGGGAAGTATCCCTTTTGTTGGGGGTTTTGGGTGCGTTTTTGCTTAGACTTTTCTCTATTTCTTTGTGTTCTTGTGTCACATTTGGTAGTATAGTAATCCATTGAAATTTCCTTGGAGTGGTTTGGCCTTAAGCTTTCTTTTTTACCCCCTTTTTCTTTGTATATGTGGGTCACAATATTGGCAGTCGCGTATATATGTGGGCTTTATTTTGGTAGGTCATGCACATATGTTGTTGTTCTTTGAATAGTCACATACAACTAAATTTTTGTTTGATATATTGATTTGAGGGATTGTTGGGTGGGTTGTAAGTATTCCTGAGTCTTCTAGGACCTCTATACTATCTGTTGTATGCTTCTTTCATGACTGAAGACCTCTTTTTATTAGTTTTTCAGAGAAGTTATTCTTATCATTTTCTCCCTTTTTGTTTTCCTTTTAGTGCATAGGTCATTGACTATTGGTGTCTTGCTAGATTTGTGTCTTTATACTTGTTGTAGGGGTTGAGACTTTAGTGGTTCCCTTTTTCATTTTCATTCATTTATTGTGAAAATAAAAAATATTTACATTATTGCATGTTCATTTAAGTTTTTCATTTTCATTGAAAGAAGCACTTGCATCGGTTTGCTTGGAATGGAATTAGTGTAAGGTTTCATTTATGAAATATTGCATTTGCATTTGAAAGGAAATAATTTTTTTTGTCCATTTCCTTTAGTGGCATAGCATATTCTCATTTTGAAAACAAGATAGTGCTTGTCATAATTTCATATGTGCATATTTACTTTTATTGCTAAGTCATAATATCACCAGTTTCACGGTCATATCCCTTGAGTAATCAAAACTTAGTAAAATGAACACTTAATTTAAAACTGAGTAGATAAATTTTATTTTATAGGGTGCACCAACAAGATTAAGTTTTAAAGTCTTGGAATAGGATTGTGTGAGTAAATTTCTCCAATACTATGAAACATAAAGAATTAGGTGTCTCACCATGGAGAAGAGAAATCCTTGCTATAATTGGTGTTCTCGAGAAGCTCCTCTTACACATGAGTGAATCACAAGGCAGTGTGCACATTGGTGGTGGGGATATCCCTCCACTACCTTCAATGAGCGCTCGATATATTTCCAGGATCTTATTCGTATCTAGGTTTTTTTGAGGTACCTTTGCTGCTTTGGAGCTTTAGGATTAGTTACCCTGACCAAACGGTGGATCTCGTTTGTGAATGTTTTCCTATGCATTGTTATATTGAGGTGACCTTAGTTTATTTTCCTAGATATCATTGGGGGTATTTGCATAGGTCATACTGTGAGCATCTTGGCTAGGTAGGGGTCTATGAAAAATGAATTCTAAGCTTAGATCAATTGATCTCACAAAATTGCTTGTAAACATGGATAGATCTACTCAAATTGGAGGTTGTATATGGTGCATAACATAAAATTTTATTGAATAAGTTTATCTCAACCAACCTCATGAATTAATAGGATGTACAAATATATAATTACATTGGATATTTGAATTCTTAAGGAATCAAGTTGAATCAACACAAAATCAAGCTTACTAAAAAGTCAAAATCCCCTCCTAGGTGAATAAAACACTTTCCAAATATGTCAAGAAGTTCACGAATGAGATAAATGAAGTGTATCAGCTGATAAGTGAAGGAAAGAGGATAAAATCATGCTGTTGGAAGTTAAAAATATGGAGGATGAGTTGTATAAAAAACAAGGCAGTTGCCTTGAGACTAGCTTTACCTTTTTCCTTAAAAGTTGCTAAAAAGCAGTCTAATTCTAGATAAGGCATAGATGCACACTTACTAAACTCAGAAGTATGATTGGTTGTTAGAATCTTATCCAAAATATTCTAAGGCGCCCCTATATGTAGTTTAGGAAATTTTGACCATGTGGTGCAATTGGATGCTAACTAGCTAGTGTAGGACCTAGGAATTTAATGAAAAATGATTAAATATTATATCCTAAGTATGGGAATGGGTTTTGATTATTATAACACCTCCTATTAAGCATGAATTTTGTGAAATATCAGAAAAATACCAGAGATATAGACCTAGCAACAAGGATTAGTGACCATTTACATACTGCTTGCCCATACAAAAGAAGGAAAGAGGTAGAACCACAAAGTGGAAAATCATCCCTTAAACATGGACATGAATAAAATTTTGTGAAATATTGTCTTCAATCAGTCTTCACCATATGATCAACAATCCCCAGTAGTGATTAACTTATTTTATATTGATGAATTTATTCTTAGAGAACTCCTTGGTGAACATGTTTGCAACTTGTGTAGATGATATGCAATAGTGCAGAGAAATGATCCAATCATGCACAAGCCCTCTGATGTAGTGCATATGGATCTCTATGTGTTTGGATCGCTGCTTATGTAATAGATCAGTTGAGATTCAAGTAGTACTTTGGTTTTTAGAATAGATTATTGTAGAAGTCTGAGATTCAATCCCAAAATCTCCAAGTATAACCTGCAACCACAAACATTGAGTAGTTGCATTCACAACTCCTCTGTATTCTTCCTATGTAGATGAAAGTGCAATGACACTTTGATTTTTAATTGAACAACTTATTGGCCCATATGAAAGAATAAAAACATATCCATAATTTGATTTTATATTAGTGTTATCACCTACCCAATCAGAATCAGTAAAACCAACTAACTCTAGGTCATATTTTGCAACATAGTGAATCCCATGCGTCCTTGTTCCTTGTACAAAGTGTAAGATTATTTTTGCTTCCCTCCAATGGATGTCATGAGGTGGATCCATGTTCCTATATTCCATATTCACTACATAATATATATCAGTTTGTGTATGATTCAAATAAAGAAGACAACCAACCAGTTTCCTATACAGTGTGTTGTTTAGTGATGGAGTTGAATTTGCTTCTTCAAGGTTAAATACTGAAAGGAAAGGAGTCTTTATTGGATTGAAATCATTCATATTGAACTTGTTTATAAGGTATGAATCATACTTGGAATGATGTACTTCGATTCCAATATCTGATTTAGAAATCTCAAGCCCCCAAAATTGTCTCAACAATCCCAAATCTGTCATGGAGAAAGGATGGTTCATTGCATCCTTCAAGAAGGCAGTTTCTTTCAGGGAACTTCATGTGATCAGAATGTCATCCACATACAAAACAATAATTATGATTGAACCATGAATAATATTCAAATATACATTTGTATCATACTTGCATCTACTAAATCTCAGTGATAGCATAAACCCACCAATCTTGGCATACCAAGCTTTGGGAGCTTGTTTTAGCCCATATAGTGATTTCTTCAACCTGCACACAAGAGATGGATTAGTAAAAAAACCTTATGGCCATGGAATATATATCTCTTATTTTATATATCCATTTATAAAGTCACTCTTCACATCCATGTGATGTACCTCCCATTGCTTGGAGGATGCAATAGCCAAAACTAGCCTTATGGAGTCCATCTTTGACATTGGCGCAAAGGTCTCATTGTAGTCAATTCCTTGGAACTGGGAGAATCCCTTTGAAAATAAACTTGACTTATACTTCATAGGAGATCCATCATCAAAAAAATTTGTCTTAAATACCCATTTCCACTTTACTAGCTTTCTTCCTGGTGGGAGATTGGCTAGTTCCCATGTCTCATTCTTATTGAGCGAATGATATTACAATTTCATGGTTTTTTTCCATATTGGATATTATGATGCTTCTTAATATGTTTGTTGATATGATTCAACCATTATATAACACTTATTAGAAAATAAGGGGTAATTGACAAAAAGAGCACTATTGAGTTGAGATCTAGTTCTTGTAGGATCACTAGGATTCCCAGATAGTTCCCCAACTTGATGAATGGTATTTGTTGCCCACTTTGGTATTGTAGGTATGTTAGTATCTTCAATTAAATCACAATTATCAGACATATTATAATTATAAACCTTATTATTCTCTTCACTTACATTCATAGGTGGTGATGGTGAAGATGATTCTTCAATTTTTGCTGCTAGCATAGGATCTTCTTCAAACTGAGCACTCATCTCAATAAAGGCTCTTTGAGTGCTCATGTTGATCAACTTATACCCTTTGGAATATTCAGAATAACCAACAAATAGGAAATATTGACTTTGGGGTTCCAAATCCTTCCTCTTTTCTGGAGGAATTCTATCTCAAGCTTTAGAGCCAACATAAGGTTTTATTTTTCCCAAAATATATCCTATTTGAAAAAAGACTAGAATATTCTAGGAATCCGTCATATTTTAGGCATAACTTTTTGTTTGTAACTCAGAATCGGGTGGGCGTTGGACCATTAGGAAGGTATTGAACTTCTCTAAAACTTTTCAGTTTTGAGTTTTTACTAAATCCTTACTATTTGTCTGGGGAGGGATTTCTAGTAACAAAGCATCTTTTAAAAGATGTTTTTTTAAAAGCATATTTTAAAAGATGCTTTGTTACTAAAAATATTGCCCTGAACAAAAAATAAGGAATTAGGAAAACATCAAAACATCAAAGTTGTAGATAATTTCAACACCTTTCCAATGGTATAAAGTCCTCCCAATTCCGAGTTACGAGAAAAATGTTATGGACAAAATACCAAATATTCCAAGAATATTTTCAGTTTTTGTTGAATAGGATACATTATAGAAGAGGGTAGAATGTTATGAAAAATCTTGAAATGAGACACATTAGGCTTGTGTCCACTCCAAGATTCAAAAGGAGTGATTCCACAAATATTGTTTTGAGGAACCCTATTATCGATATAGGATGCACATTTTATAGCTTCATCCTATAACTTTGGTGGCAAAGTCTTAGAGTCCATCATGTATGTGGCCATCTCCTTGAGATATCTATTCTTCATCTCAGCAACACCATTCTGCTGAGGTGTGTAAGGAATAGAGTGTTGCATCTAGATACATGCATATTCACAATATTGAATAAAATCAGATTTGACATACTCACCACCATTATTATATCTGAGTACCTTGAGCTTTCTTCCATACTGGTTCTCAACTAGGGATTTAAAACCCTTAAGAGGTCAAAAAATTATGACTTGGTCTTGAGGAAGTAAACCCAACAGTATCTGGAAAATTCATATATGAATGTTAGGACATACTTGTCTTGACTCATGTGCATACGAGGAAAAGGACCATAAATGTCACTACGAATAAGTTCAAGAGGTGTAGAGGTTCGCTCATGAATGACTCTCTCATATTTATGATCTGGGTGTTTTCCTAGAATGCATCCCTGAAAGACTCCTTTGGAAAACATGATTTCGGGAAACCCTATGACCATGTCTTTGTCACACAAATATGAAAGGTATTTTTAATTTATATGGCCAAACCTCTAATGAAAAATCTTTCTATATTCATTAGTAGGAGTGAGGAGAGCAAAGGGGTTTGAGAAGGGAATGAAGTGTGAGAACTTGTAAACTTTTGAAATCTGATCCACAAAACCTTTAGCTATGACTCTATCATTCAAAATTTGAGTGATTTCAACATCATTGGGAGTGAAGGAAACCCTTTTAGAAGACCCCGTGTGGGCCATCTAATAGACTGACAAGAGATTAACAGCAAGACCTAGGACAATGAGGTGTGAAAAGGAAGCTGCGTTGGAGAGTTTAATATCTCGATGTTTCGAACCCTACTTTGGGATCAACATCAGGAGAACTTGAAGCTTATGGTGAGAGAAAGGTGGACCAAAAGGTATACATACTCGTCTTTATGAAAATCTAGAAAGATGCCGGTTCTAGGTTAATGGAGGTAGTTTTAATTTTAATTTTTAATTAAAAATCAATTTATTAAAGATTTTAATTTAAGGATTTTAACCAAAGGTAAATTAATATTTAACCTTTGTTTTAATTATTATATTAAAGTGTTAAAAATATTTTATTTTTAAATTGTTTTAAATAGTATTTTGTTTAAGGGCTAACCAACAGTTAAAAAAGGGCAAAGTTTAAAAGATTTACAAGGTCAAAAACGGGGTAAAACTAGAATTTCAGCTTATCTCTCATTAGAGCTAAGTTAAGGAAAACGTGATCTGATATCCTCCACCTGTCTGAAAAATCTTGCAAATTACAGTTAAATCTCGCTGAGTTGATTAACAAAGAACTGTGGGATCCTGTGGACTCTGCTATGAGTATGAAAAGTGAATGCCAGTTTAAAAGAGCCTCCATCAAACAACAACGAAAATACATGCTCCTCCTCAATGCACAGAGACCTGGGATGGCAGCACACTGCAGATGTAAGTCCAACGTGGTCAATTTATCCAATGCAACATTGAATGACAACGATACCAAGGTTCTGGAATTGGGCTTGAACTTTGCCATCGTACCTGGTAATATACCGGTCAAGAATCTAATGTGCACCATTGAAGATGTTGTCACACACCTGCCTGAAGAGAACACTGAGGTAGCTAAGTAGGAGTGTGCCATGATTATTAGGCATGTGAAACCACTGAGACCGAACCTATCTAGGGAAGAAAAAACAACATTGTTTAAGCTTAGAAATAACCAAGAAATCAAGATCATTAAAGCCGATAAGGGAAATGCCACGGTTGTGTTAAATACTATTGATTACAACAACAAGATGCTTGAACACCTGGCCTATGGGATTTATAGACAACTAAGAAAAGACCCAAGCAAGAAATTTCACAAAACTGTTTACAATGCCATCATTAACTCAAAACTAGATGAAGGGTTGAAAAAGAAACTTCTTCCCAAAGAAGGCATTTCCCCTAGAATCTATGGGCTTCCGAAAATACACAAAAATGGCATTCCCCTTAGACCAATTATGAAAAAAATTGGATCCCCAACCTATAAACTAGACAAATACCTTGCCACTCTTTTAAAACCCCTGGTACGTAAAACAAAATCCTTTGTTAAATATTCCAATAGCCGGGTGAAAGAAATTTGCGATGTTTCCTTAGATATTGGTGACATCCTTGTTAGCTTTGACGTTGTCTCCCTTTACACAAAAATCCCCGTCGATGAAGTAGTCGCTAACATAAGAGACTTGACTAATGCCGACATAGCCATATTGGTGGAGGTGTTCCTCAAATCCACTTTCTTCACATTCCAACACGTGTTTTATGAACAAATACCAACATGTGTTTTATGAACAAATAGAAGGTGTGGCAATGGGTTCTCCTCTTTCCCCAATAGTAGCCAATCTTTATATGGATATGTTTGAGAAATGAGCTATCGATTGGTTCCCCCTTAAACCAAAAATATGGAAACGCTACGTAGACGACATAGATGTGGTTTGGCCACATGGGCTGGATACCCTAAACCAATTTTTTGTACACCTTAATAACCAAAACGATAACATCAGGTTCACCATGAAGATCGAGGAGAACAATAAACTACCTTTTCTCGATGTCCTTATTTCAAGAAAAGATGATGGTTTGGTATCTCACCAGGTTTATAGAAAAAAGACTCACACCGATAGGTATCTACATGTTGACTCCCATCATTTCCCACCTCAGAAGATTGGAGTAATCAACACCCTTGTTACCAGAGCTCTAAGAATCTCCAATAAAGAACATATCAAAGAGGAGCTCGACCATTTAGAGAAAGTCTTTGTGGACAACAGATATAGTGGTAGACAATTTAGGAAGGTAGTAGCCTCTGCAAACAAACCCAAGGGATATAGGACCAAGGACAATGATAAAGACATCAGTATTAACAAATTATTCCTCCCTTACATAAAGGCACCACAGACAAAGTATCCAAAACCCTAAAATACACAAAATCCAGGTGCTCTTCACACCTCCCAATACCATTAGAAACTTGGTGGACTCCCTCAAATACCCTGTCCAGCCTAAAGCTTACAAAGGTGTTTACGACATTCCTTGTTCCTATAATAAGCTGTATATAGGTGAAACTGGTCGTTCCATGGAGACAAGATTCAAGGAACATAGCGCTGACCTCAGACATAATAGATACAAAAAGTCTGCCCTTATAGAACACACGTTCATAACTGGTCATCACATTTGCCTTGAAAATGCAAAAGTCAGAGCTAGGGAAGACAACCTGGTCAAAAGAAAAATTAGGGAGAAAATCGAAATCAGCCTCAATGAGAATTGTCTCAACATAGATGAGGGCGCCAAGATTAGTGATTCTTGGAAACCACTGCTTCACTCCCTGCAAACTAAAGAAAACCCATTATATTGAGCTTCCCTAGTGCTTACTCCGCCTGTCATCGCAGGTTAAGTTTTTCCTTCTTAGGTTTTTGGTTCCCCTTGTATTTAGTGTGTTTTCCTTAGCCGAGTCCTAATTATGGTGTCCTAGGTTTGTTTCTCTTTAATACCTCCCCCTTTTCAAATTTAAAAATTTAACAATTTAAAAGTTTAAGAATTAAAACTAAAAATTAAAATTTAAAATTTAAAATTAAATTATTAAAAATTTTTATAACCAAACTTCAAACCTAATACTTCTTCAAACTATCTTAGAACCTTTCCCTTAAAATTTTTTATTTCCCCATAAAACTTTGGCAAGCAATTTTAGTGACTTCTATATAAATTATTAACATCTTTAATACTTATAAAAAAAATTTATGATATAAATTCTTTAACTTTAAACATTTTAGGATACAAATTTTTTTAATAGTTTAAATTAAAATTAATTAAAATATAATTGTAAAACTTATTATTTATTTGAAAAGAAATTCTAGTTTTACCCCCTTTTTGACCTTGTAAATCTTTTAAACTTTGCCCTTTTTTGGTTAGCCCTTAAACAAAATACTTTTTAAAACAATTTAAAAACAATTTTTTTTAACACTTTAATATAATAATTAAAACAAAGGTTAAATATTAATTTACCTTTGGTTAAAATCCTTAAATTAAAATCTTTAATAAATTGATTTTTAATTTAAAATTAAAATTAAAACTACCTCCATTAACCTAGAACTGACATCTTTCTAGATTTTCATAAAGACGAGTATGTATACCTTTTGGGCCACCTTTCTCTCACCATAAGCTTCAAGTTCTCCTAATGATGATCCTAGAGTAGGGTTCGAAACATCGAGATCTTCAACTCTCCAACGCAGCTTCCTTTTCACACTTCATTCTCCAACTGCGTAATGACTGCATTTAAAAAGACCTAGTACATACAAAACATTATTGAAGGAACCATGGTCAAGATCTATTCTACCCTTTCCTTCACTTTCAGTTTCAGGTTTATCTCCCAATAAAATCTTTGGACCATTCGAATCATCAAGAGGAGAAAGTGTCCCTTGTTGAAACCATGTGCCTTGAAGCTCCAGAATCTATGATAAAGGAAGGATATCTTACAGTGCTTGTAACTAGGGCATGAACATCTCCTTTTCTTCGTAACTTGATCGTCCTTCATTCTTCTTCGCACCTTTAGGAAGAGAGATATTGTGATTTTCAAGGAGTTGATTCAACATATCGATTTGTTTCTTCATGCAAGAGATCTTAGAATGAAATCCCCTCCCACAGTATGCGTAGTTGCTCATTTCACATTTACCATTCTTCTTCTAGGAATTCTTCTTCTTGGAAACTCCTCATGAGAGTTGGACTTGTACCCCTTTTTATCAGGAGGCTTATTAGACTTATTCTTGAATTTGGAATCTACCTTTGAATCTCCAGCAACCAAATCTTGATCTTTGGAGGGTTTCAACTTATCTTGCTCCTGGGTCAAGAATTTGATGAAATATTCCAGTGAAGGAATCTTCCAGGTTCGAGCTGCCAACTTAGTGGCATGGAAGGTTGATACAAATACTAAATAGTTAGGTCCAAGCTTCCAAATTATGGCCAAAACCATTTATTCATCTTTCTTTTCGATACCACACTGTTTCAACTGCAAAACAAGGACTTTGAACTTGGAAAAGTAGAATTGTAAGGACTCAAATTTGCTTGGAATCAATGAGATCAACTCATTTTCTAGTTGATGTCTCCTCGTTTCATTTGTCTTTCCAAATAAATATTGAATCTTCTCCCATGCTTCATTTTGTGATGTCAATCCATAAAGATGGAAAAGAAGGCCTCTGGAAATACTAAGACAGAAGAGACCATAAGCCTCATCCCTCCTGTTGTGCCACTTGATCTTATATGTTGTTGCATTGAGATCAACCTTAGTTTCCATGGTCACTCTGAAGAGGCCCTTACTCCTCATCAGAATCTCCATCTATGCCTTCCATTTGAAGTAGTTGAATGGAGTCAAGATGATACGATGAGATTGATCCATTTCTTCAGTAACTGCGCCCTTGAACAGACAAAATGCACTCATTGGGAGTGATTTATATAATGTAGAATCAATAGAAGAGGAGAAAAATTGAGCTACAAAGGCTCTGATACCATGTAAAAATTGAATCCCAAGCTTACATCAATTGAACTCACAAAATTGCTTGTAAAACATGCATAAATTCACTCAAATTGGAGACTATATATGGCGCATAACACAAAATTATATTGAATAATTTTATCTCAAAAAACCTAATGAAGTCATAGGATGTCCAAATATATAATTACATCAGATATTTGAATGCCGAAGGAGGCAAGTTGAATAAACACAAAATAAGGCTTACTAAAAAGTCAAAATCCCCCCTAGGTGCATAAAACACTTTCCAAATATGTCAATAAGGTAAAAAATGGGATGAATGAAGTGTATCAGTTGATAAGTGAAGGGAATTTGATAAAATCATGCTTTTGGAAGAGAAAAATATGGAGGATGAGTTGTACAAAAAAACAAGGTAGTTGCCTTAAGACTAGATTTACATTTTTTCCTTAAAAGCTGCTGAAAAGAAGTCTAATTCTGGATAAGGAAAGAATGCTCACTTAATAAACTGGGAATTCTGATGGGTTTTAAAAATATTATCCAAAATATTTCCAAGGTGATCCTATAGGAAGTTTAGGAAATTTTGACCATGTAGTGCAAGCGGATGCTAACTAGTTGGTGTAGGACCTAGGAATTTAACCAAATGATTAAATATTGTATCCTAAGTATGGGAATGGGTTTTGATTATTCTAACAAGGTCGAAAGACATATTATATTTATGTGTTGAATCCTAGGGCCACTATAATTGGCCACACACCTTCACTTGTTGTGTATGGGATTCTCAAACCTCTACTAGGTGAGACATACCTACTACATTCAAGAGCTCATTGATCCCCATTCCTTCCTTGTGTGCATTTATCCTATCTTATTTAGGGGTTTTCTCTATGTTCTCTAGTTATACTTACAAACTACAGTTGCTTGAGTCTCAATTTGTAGTGTCATCATGGATCTATTTCCATCTACTCATTGGTCTCGTTGTTTAGTAGGTTTACCACCTTTTGATCGTACAAAACCTCTTTACAAGAGGTAGAGATGTGAGACTGGTGATTTTTCCCATAGGGGGATTCTTATACTTTTAAATGTGAGTACTACATATGAGACATTGGATCTCCCTCCGACCCCCTCATCCATGTTGGGAGGAGAATCCCATGGGGATCCTTCTACCAACACCTTATGGATCATAGGGACTTTAACTTACGTTGGCCCGCATATTGTTATTCCTTTTCTCCCTTTAGGAAGGAATACTTTTGAATTCATGTGGTATTTATATCACATACCCAATTTTCCTCATGGAGATAAAGTACTAATCCTTAGAACATTCCCTTTACCACCGATCCTTTTACTTTGGCATGTTGAATGTTGCAGCTAGTATTCCATCATCCATCCACATTCCTAGTAGTAATCCTAGTGTTGGACTATGGGGAAAACTAGCTCCTTACACTGTATATTAGTTTGGAGGTGGTCATATTCCTCCTTCTACACCATTTGTTGGAGGGGGTTTGCACCCTTTCTCAAATTCTCACACTAGTGTTAATCCTTTTTCGGTTGGTGGTAGATATGTGAACATTAGTTCTATGAATTATATCCCATATTTTGTCCCATCGTCCACTACACCTATCCCTTTGAATGTGTTTCTCATGACGAATCCTCCCTATACATTGAGTGGGCCCTTGCGAGGGAATAGTCCCTTTGGTATGGTTCCCCCATCATTTGAAATCCTTGTTTCTAGAGGCTACGTGCCTCCCTAGTTGTTTGGGGTCTATCTGGTACATTAGATGGGTAATTTTGGTAATGTTGTCCACCCTTCCCAAGGAATTACTTATATGCAAATTCCTGTGCATCCTTACATGGGTCATATGGGAGGAGGATGTTAACTTCTTGGTTAAGGTCATGGCCTTTACCAGAATTCGTTGTACTAGAACTAATATTTATAGGGGCATGGAATCAAATTCCGTAACCTAGGCTCCCTTTCTTAGCTACGTTGAATCTACCTACTTTGTCTAGACTCACAAACAACTTGGTGTGTCATGATATAGCATGGCCTCCAGTCCCTGGTGATAGCATTATGAATTTTCATACCTAGTTCTCTTTGAATTCATTGAACCATGATTCTGTTCGATTGAGAGTCTTTCAATGCACCCTTATGGGTCCATCTACGAAATTGTATATAGAACTACTTGGGGGAACATACCATACCTTTAATGATTTGTCCATGTTTTTCCTTAATCACTTTCAGTTACTAGTTCTATATGATGTTAGTACGATACTCTTTTCAATATTCTGGCAAGACAAGAATACTCACATTTTCGACCATATTCAAGAGTGGTGTAGACGAAAGTGATTGATTAAGGAAAACATTCCACCTGAATTGCTCTTAAAGTGGCTCCTTAATTCCTTATTTCCTTATATCACGAAGGATGTTTTGATGTTTGGAGTGGCTACTGAGGAACATGCCATTTTACAAACTCAACAATTAGACTTTATCTATACTCAATTTGGGCTCATTTATGAGATTATTCCTAATGCACCGAGGTTGAATCATGACCCCAAGTTTAAACTCGAGCCACATGTCGATTACATTATTGGCTCCATAAGTGCGAAATCTATAGACAAGGTTATGAATCAAATGAGAAATTTTCCTATTAATCAGCTTGCGGTTGGACAAGCTGTGGCTTCATCCACCCCCACCTAATCGACAAATGTACATTCAGTTCAATCATCGAACCAGATGAGTAACCAACAACCTAGATGGAATAGGAAAAAGGGGAAGAACAATAAGAAGGGCGAGAATAACAAGGAGAACTCTAATTACAACAAGAATGATGAAAATAATGTCAGGGACAAGAATCCTAAATGGAAGGTCAAATTTTCATGTATACTTTGTGCAGGATATCATTTTACGCACTTGTTCCCTAGGATTGATGAGTCCTTGAAATCTATTGCATATAGACTAGTTTTGTTGATTGATCCCCTTCCACAATCAAAATATGACTTCAAGGACTCTGGCCACTCGAAGTGGTGCTAGTGGGAGTCAAAACTCGTCAGTCTAGGAATGTGGTCATGGTTGTATTAAAATGTTGTTAGTTGTACATGTTGCGACCCATTCATGTGATTATGATCTATCGTAACCAACCACGGGTAAAAATCCTCCACCTCCAGATATCCCTTTTCAAATCGACAATCCCGTACTATACCACCCGTATTGAAGGGATTCCTTCAGCTCTCGATGCACAATCCTAATTCCTGAGTTGCCCAACACTATTTTATCATTAAGGATTTGGGCCAAAATTCCTATGTGATCTTGGCCTTAGATGTGCTTCAAACTTGTACCCCCCACAGGAAATCGTTGTTAGCTACTTTAGGAGTGAATGACCTAAATGGCCCCAACGTTGTAAGGTTCGATACTCACGATGTCTAGCCTGACTTACCTAACCATATGGGTTTTCAAGTCCATGTGGAGTGTTTGAATAACACCATTAAATGTACAATTATTTTATGAAGGTGCTACGACCTATGTGATGTCTTCAGCATGTTGGAAGGGCCTCGACTCTCTCGTATTTTCTGAATCTATGACTATTTTGACAAAAGCTGATGGACGTTCTTTTAGAGAACATGGAATTATTCCTTCACTTCAGGTCTAGTTTGGGGGGTAAGACTATGTCTGTGGATGTCAAGGTGGTTTATGATCCCTTTAACTATAACCTTTTACTGGGTCGAAACTGAATTTACGCCATGAAAGCGATCGTGTTGTCAGTACTTCATGCCATGTACTCTCCTTACGAAGATAGAATTGTGATGATGAATCAATTATCATTTGATAATATAGGTTCTTTATCATCACCGGGTCCCACACCTAGGAATCAATACTTCTCATCCAACAACTAAGAACATTGGTTTCTCCATGTATCCTTTGTTGATGGGAAACTTTAATTTCTTGAGACCAATTCTAGCTATCGATTTCATGCCTGGTGGCATTTCCTCACCTTTTAGTTTGGTCTCATTTTGTACCTTGTATTTTAATGACCTACAGACTCTCGTTTCTCTTCGTGATTCTGGTGAAGGTCATTCACCCATCGGTGTGGATATGTTATTTTTTCTAGGATATATTTCCTACCAAGCCATATTTTATTTTACTGAAGATCCCGATCCTTCCCCTTCATGGACGGAAGAGGAGGATCTCCTTGTACCACTTGCTTAGTAAGTCAATTTTTCATGCTTGCATGACTTCCTCGATGAAGATTTTCCTTCACATGAAGTTATTATGAAGGCCATGACCAGTCTAGAACAATCTTGGAGGATATGCATCATCAATCTTACTTCCTCCCGGAGCTCGAATAGAGTGAACATGATGAATTTCAGACGACCTTAAGTGAGAAAGATAGTCATCTCGTGGTTCCATTAGGAACTCACGGTAAATATTCCAAAGGGAACATGGCTAACATATAACCAACCATTCTTATCAACATTTATCAAACCCCTAGTAAAGTGGAGAACATTTACATCGATCCAGATCACCAAAAGAGATTCAAACATACACCGAGCTATTTAAGGAATTTTGTGATGTAATCACTTGGTCTTATGAATAAATTTCAGGCATTGATCCCCGTATTGTCGAGCATGAAATAAAAACGTATTCTAATTCTAAGCATCTTCGACAAAGTTAATACATTGTGAATCCCCGTAAGGCGCCTTCCATTAAGGATGAGGTAGAGAAGTTGTTTAAAGATGCCTTCATTTACCCGATTCTTTTGATAGTTTAAATAGATCAAAAGCTGACTTCGACTAGTCTTTAACCCAACTATGCTTCATATTTCACTGCATGCAATTATTTGTGTGGATTATGTTTAATCCTTCGGCTGCAGTCATTGATGGTCTTACGACCGTGGAAGAAAAGCATTTCCTTCGTTTTCTTATAAATATATATGTTGTTATAAATGTTGTGATGGTAGCTATTGGATATTCTTACATCCATCTTATGTGTTTTTAATCAGCGATAAGGATAATTATTTACACCTGCAGTTTTGTATATTGTTATTTTAGTTTTATGTGGTTAGGTACAAAAACCCTTACGAGACTCAATCCCATGATCTTTGTACTGTATTGTACTTTGGGGTATAAAATAATTAAGGCTCTACCTCTATATAACCTAGGGCAGCTAAAAGGTGGACTTACGACCCTATAAACAAAAAATATGGTGTTAGTTATGTTTAAAAACAAGACCCTCCGGGTCTGTGATAGCTTGAAGTGATTTTACGATTTGATAGTCTTGTTATACTGTGCATATTTTGAAGATGTTAAACAATGGATCTTCGATCGGTATGTTTATATTCACCATTCTGTAATTACTATGATTTTTTGAAAGAAAAGGAAGATCCCATGATCTCCATAAGGTTGTTCGGCGTATGAGTTTAGTTTAAATTTATGTTCTAACTGAAATCATGCATACATGATTTTCGCTAATTGGTTTGTGAGATCTATACAATTGTTAAGAGAACAGTAATGAAGTTATTGTATAACTACTTGGATATACAAAGTAGATCTTTGATTTCTAGCTACACTTATGGCTTATCCAGAGAGGGATTTCATAGTTGTATTTATTATAAACATAAATTATTTTATCAAAGGGCTATTAAGTAATTACCTTTAGCAGATTCTATCTCTAATAGCCTACTAAGTGAATTTAGGGATTTGGTTGGATTTGATTATAAGTTTCTTCTATGTATGAATAGGGCGCTCGCACGAAGTTGGTTCCACTTTTTGGTGCCACTTAGAA
>LPNX010414246.1:4352-14654 GCA_001517045.1 Pseudotsuga menziesii | reverse complement strand
GAAAAATCCAGCAATTATTTGAGTATAATAGGTAGGCTTACAGAGAATGGTTTACAACACATTAGCATATTTCACGATAAGAGAAAACATGGAGAAATCAATAAGAGAGATCATCTACATCTTCGAAGTTGCTGGAGCTCAATAATTAGACTAAACCTGCAATTCCTAATTTTTAAGAGTACAAAGAGGGCCCTTACACTACTTGTTATGTGATGGAAGCAACAAATGATTGGCAGCAACTAAGTGATGAATGTAGGAAAGTCCTACCTTTCGATCAGTTCATTTGGGCCTCTCTTCAGTTTAAGGAACGAGGAAGTGGGAATAGGGAAACTCTTCTTAATCATGAATTAAAGTACATCATGGAAAATTTAACTATTCCTTCCTTTGATGGATCCTCCCAAACATTTTCTAGTGCTTGGTTGCAAAAGTTAAGTGTGTATTTTCAGTTAAATCATATGGTTGAAGAAGATGCATTGAAAATGGCCATTTTGTATATTGAAGGGGAAGCTAGTGATTGGTGGTTCCATGGTCTTAGAACATTGGGACATGATAATATTTTACCTTATGATGGTTTCTCCAATTCATTAATGGAGATATTTGAGAGGAAAGACCCTGAACTTCCTTTCAAAGAACTAGAAAAATTGAAGCAAGTTGGAAATCCTAAAGCATATATGTTAGAATTTTAAAAGCTTTCAGTAATGGTTTATAATTTATCTATGGGCAGGTTGGTTTTACTATTTCTAGAAGGATTGACAGAACCTTTGAGAGGGCTTGTGAAATCCCACAATCCATCCACATAGAAGGATGCCTTGAATTTGATAAGAGATTTTCAGAATGTGTTGCTAAGAACCAAATACCCCCCCAATACAAATTTCCCTTCCAAGTTCAAGGAAGGTAAGAAACCATGGAAAAATGACTCCTTTTCCACACAAAATAAATGAGTTATGCTATGTTTCACATGCCAACATCCTTGGGTTCTGGGACATAAGTGTGCAAATGGGAAGGCACACTACATTGAACTTTTCTCTGAAGATGATGAAGAGGGGGAGGAGGAGAAGGAAGCACAGCTTGTTTCCCAAGAATATAGGTGTTAACCCAAAAATCCCCGACACAGCTCTCAATGTCCTACACCACCCAAGGACACCATCTCCCAACACTCATTTCACTCCATAAGACCTTCCATTTTACCCCCACACCTCCAAAAGAGCACAAGGATGAAGAAAAGGGCTAAAAAACCCAAAAAAGAGCCCAAAATAGACCCCCAGGAGCTAAATCCCTCAAAAAGGGGCTAAGACCCTAAAAGGGGCTAAAGTTAGGGCGGAAGGGGCTAAAGGCCCAAAAAAGGGGCTAAATCCTATACCAAGGGCTTAAAACCCTAAAACCCCTTGGAAAAACTATAAAAGCAGGGTGGGGGGTCACTCTCAAAACACTCCTCACTTGCCTATTGTTATGCTGCCCATGGATGCTTTGAGACCTCTTGCTCTCAAACCACCCACTCTCCCTCTCCTCCATCTCCATTTCTCCAAGCCATTGCTTCCCAACCAAGAGAGAGGTGCTCCCATGAGCTAGGGCATGGTGGCCCATTTCCACCTAAGTGAGGTATAATCTTTGTTTATGCTTGTTTTATTTGTTTTTACTTTCTAACCCTCATCTCTATCTGTAGGTTTTTTTTTATTAACTTTGTTTGCAGGTTTTCTCCATTGTAGCTTAGGTTGATTTTGCAGGTTTTGGAGGCGGAACCCTAACATACTGTGTGCAGAGGGGTCCAAAAATGATCCATCATCTCTCTCGGTCTTTCCCTCTGTTATTTGCTCTAAGATTTAGTTTGCGGTAGCTGCCATTTACTTAGTTTTGCATAGGTTAGCTTAGTTTCAATTCGCAGTTCTGTTTATGTCATTTTTACATTCCATTTTTTACTGTTTTCAAAGGGTAGGAACCTACCCTTGTGCCCTATAGGCACAAGGGAGCCATTCTTACCCCTGTAGTGAGGAGAAATTCTCACTACAGCTTTGGCAACTCCACTGGGTCGATCCCACAAGATCCCTGGGCAAAAAATTTCAAGTTTTCAAGTTTTTCAGTTTTTACCTTAGTTTTCAGAAATCTTAGTTTAGATATATTTAAATCTATGTAATTTCTTGTTTCTGTCAGTGTTGAAGCCTCTTCTAGGCTGAGCTGAGTTAGATTGACCCCAGTGCTAGTTACTGTCAGCCATATCTGACCCTGCCTCACCAAAACACCCCTTTTCGGAGCAGGTCGCTCTTATCGGGGGGAAAGGTGAGACAAGGCACACTTAATCCCTAAACAGGCACACCCAGGGCACACCTAATCCTTAGACAGGTGTGAATTCAACCCGGGAGCTCAAGTTGCGGCTGTTTTGGCATTTTGTACGACCCCCTCACTCAGTTATGGAAAAATCTCGCGGGATTTGGCCAAAAATGTTCCTGTCACATAGAAGTTGTATTTGAGTTTAATTAGCAGCAATTTTCAATTTCAGAGGACTGTTAGTGTGGCCCAACCACCTCTGTCCTCAATTGCAGGTATCTTTTAATTCCAGTTTTCATTTTCTGCAAATAAATCCATGAACAAAGTGTATATGCTAAATCAATCATTAAGGTTTAATAAAATGAACTAGCCTAACTAAAAGTAACCTAAAATTAACCATCTTGCTACCCCCTTCCTCCTCTACCCAGTCATCACCCTCCAGGGTATTTTGGGATATGATGAAGGGAAAGCTTGTATAGATCTAGGCACTCCATGGTATTTTTCCTAAACCACTAAAACCAGGTGACCTAGAAGGTAGAGGGGGTAGAGAAGGAGGCCTTCTCATGGCGCTAATCGTCCTCCCTCTTGACCAACCTAGCACTTGGGAGGTGACGTGAGGATCTACGGATGGGCTTAGTCCCATTGTGTTGAGAGCCCAGCACCTTCTCTTGGTTGAAGAAGAATAGCACTGAGAGGTAGACATTTAGTTAGGCCAACAATTCAAGGTTAATCACCATATTTGCTTACAAATTATTGTTTATGTTTGCATATAAAACCATGATGTGAACTCTACCATGAATTCATAAACCATATTGCAAACCAAATACCAGAACAAAAAATCAAACCAACACACCATACCAAATAATTAACCCAACTCAGTTCATGACGATGAGTAAGCCTTAAAATTTTCCAAATTTACACTAAGTTCAATCAATTCTGCAGTCTTTGAGGACATAAGTCCCTGACTGCTTCAACTGTGGGAAGTACTTGGGCTTTTCCTAGAAACTCATTGTGAGGACTACCACAGGAACCCCAAAGTAGTTGGCCGCTAAGAGGAATTTCCAAGCAAAACGGGCAACAACCCCTTCCGATTGAGTAGAAGCACACGTGAGGAACAAGCCAAGCATTGTCTTCTAGCAGTATTGGTGGCCGAGAGACCACCTTTAGCCAGTAGGAAGCCATTGAAACTAGGGTCCAAATTTCATACCCACCAGTTTCATACACCAAAGCAAACACAATTGATCCTCCACGATCCTCCTCACGCCTAAGAGGCGAACCACCACCATTTGGAACACTCAGTCGGCATCGTTGTAGCTGTTCTTAGCGATATCCCACATCGTCAAAGGGCCACATAGCCTCTGATTCTGACTCAGACCCATATCAATCTGAACCAGACCTCCACACCGCACCATCTTGCCCCATGGCTAGTACAAACCCAGATCCATTTTTCGGCCTAACCTTAGTAGGTGGACCCATGTCCACATCACAACCAGTCACCCACAACTTCACAAGCGGTCCAAGCACAGTCATGTAGACTATCATTAGCCAATTTCCACCACCCATAGTGACCAGCCAAGCTGGCCCAGTGGTAACACACGGGGGCAGTGGCCCCTCCACACACACTGCCCCTTCGGCCACACAGGGGGGCAGTGCACCGTCCACCTACATTTCCCTTACTGCAATACATGGGGTAAATTCTCTTGCTACCCAAACCAACCCACCCATGACACTTGGGGGAATTATCCCATCTTCCATGGTGCCACCACAAGCACCCCCAGCCATGCAGATGCATTATGCACCTGCAAACCCCATCCCCATTGCGGCCCCATCCCACATCAACTTGGGGTCAAATCTACCCTTCATGGCTCATCTGAACTTGCCTAACTTAGCTATATTAACGAATGACCCCATCTGCGACCAAGATTTCTGGCCACCCATGCCAATGAAGCTGCCATCAGACATCCCAAAGTTTGAAGGCAAAGCCAGGGAATGTCCCCAAAATCATATAATGGCATTCCATCTATGGTGCTCATCCAACAACATCGTAGATGACTCCATCAGGATGAGGCTGTTCCAACGCACCCTTATAGGTGCCACGGCCAAATGGTACATTGAGCTACCACAAGCCAAGTACCCAACTTCAACTCCCTATCCTTCATGTTCCTGCAGTATTTCCAACTCCCTGTCAAATATGACGAGGGGGTGGAGATCCTGCTATCCTATCACCAAAACACTGCCACTCACATCACTAATCATATCCATGAGTGACGGCAGTGCCGCAGCTTATGTAAGATCTAACTTGATGACAAGATCTTCTTGGATTGGTTCCTTAAGACTTTGCTCCCGCCCATCGCAAAGGACGTCGCATCTGAACGTCCCCAATCTGAAGAAGAGGCCATACTAAAGGCCCAACAATTTGAACTCATTTATACCCAATTTGGATACTTGTACATAGTCATTCAGAACGCTCACTGTCCAAGTACCTCTTACAGTGACACACCGGGGGCATCCCACGTAGTGGATGGCATCATAGGGTCAGTCTCCCAACAACCATAGCCTCGACTAACACCACCTGCCATGGCACCGTAACCAAGTAACACTGCTAATGTTGCTTACCAAAACCAAGCTCCGGACTATGCTAGAATGATGTCTCAATCCGGAGCAACAACCTCTTATGCACGACCTACACCACCGCAGCAGGATCAGGCGATGGCTTGGCCAACACAACAATATGTGAGGAAAATTCCCACATTCATGGCACCACCACCCCCACAAATATACTATGCATCACCAGTGCAACAAGTTCAAGCCCCTGCCCTCGCTCCACCCGCTCCGTTGGGACAAGTGTTCGCACAACAAAACCGTCCCAACCAGCTTTCCCCCAACAATCAACAAAGGAAAGCTAGAAATAACCAGCCCCGCAACCAAAGCAACAACCAACCGCAAGGAGGTGGTCGGCAACTGAACCCTCCCAATAATGTCGTGGCTAACCATCCAACCCAAAACCCCCCATGGCAAAATCCACCAAGACGAAACGCACCGTTGTGCACAAACAAACCATGTACACTCTATGATTTCTATGGGAATTACATGTTTAAGTGTCCCCTGACGACTCGTGCTAAGCAAGCCATTCAAAATGAGGCCCAACAAGCCGCCAATGCCCCCACTCAAGCCCAACCCAACCAGGCACCACAAGGACCTCCTCCTATGGTGCTTCAAAACCCACTACCAGTCCAAGGATTGGTGGCAACCGCTCCCCCTCCCCAGCCCAATCCCAACACTCCGGGGGCACCACCCACGGCCAAAACAGGTGTTCACCACCTGATGACCATGACCACTGAAGAGGTCAACTTACAGACTAGAAGAAATCAATATGGTACCACTATCGAACCTGCCGACTCATGAGCAGCATCCACGTCTAAGACAACCAACCTACCTCTCCAGTTACCACCTTTCCCACACCCCCCCATACACAGAATTGCTAATAACACCACAGCTAGAGCTACAGTCAGCTATACCATCGTGGATGATTTGTCCCAAATGCCAACCACCATGTCTGCTCTTGAGGTACTCAAAACATGCCCAACACAGCGGAAATCCTTACTAGCCACTCTAGGGGCAGTGGACCCCTCTGATTCCAAGATAATCACATTTGATACAGAGAATGGAGATCCATGCATGCCCTCCACTATCGCCTTCCAAATCTTGGTATCCATCCAAAACTTGGTTGTGCACCGATGCATAGTGGATGAGGGGGCATCCACATGCGTCATGTCTACCTTGGTTTGGCAGAAGCTTGGATCACCGATTTTGCAACCGTCCTCCATGACTCTGCGGACTTATGATGGACACCCCACTAAAGCCCAGGGAATCCTCCCCCATGTCCCCATCATGTTAGATGGGAAGACAGTCATGATCGACATCGAGGTTGTCAACTCTCAACTGGATTAAAACCTCCTCCTCGAGAGGAGTTACATGTACACCATGCGAGTCATAGCGTCAACTGTCTTCTGCCTCATGATGTTCCCCCATGAAGGGAAGATTATGATGGTTGACCAGCTCACCTACCGTGATCTTCAAGGGTTAACAATTCCTGCCAACGTTATCCCTACCATCACCACCACCGAGCCTCAAGGGGCGACCACACATGCTAATGTCATCCCTGCAACCAACACTATGGTTGAAAACACACCAGCCTCCCCACCGTTGAATGTGGGCCCTGGGTTTTTTATCGATCCCACCATGATGGCTCCTTTCCCATTGGTTTCACCACCACTGACACAAAAGAAAACTGTGGACTTGTGCATGGTCTCATCAAGCACTGCTGCACCCAAACAACAACCATAGCTGCAGCCCCAACCATAACCACAACATCGTCTACAGCCACAACATCATCCGTAGCAGCAACATTATGCGTAGCCGCAACCACAACCTCAACCCCACATGCAACCAGCTAGGATTTATGTGGGCTCATCTCTGGTCCATACAATTCCCTTCCTCTTTCCCCCACTTGGTGTCATGAGCAAGCCGGTCATGGCCACCTTAAGCCTACCCAACTTTACGTTGGGGATCCCGGTGTGGTATCTAGATCCACCAGCTCAACCAGCAATGCCTCAGGTTGTGTTAACTCTGGTGCAACCTATTGCGGTTGAGTCCCACCCCCCAATCAGTTCGCATAGGCCAACCGCTGCACCCACAACTACACCGCCCCAACCCAAAAGGGCTAGGGGAAAAAACACCAAAGCCACCACAAAACCACGAAAAGTTCCACCTTGTGCCGTCTATGAAGAACAGGGCCATCAAAATCAAGATTGCCCTGAAATCCCAGTGATCCATGCGCATCTGCATTCCATGGATACGAACGAAAACATCCCTGTGGTTGAACTCCCAACCGTGCCACTAGTCAAGAACAAGGCATTGAGGACAAACCATGCTTGCACCTTTTGCAGCTTGTATGGACATTACTCCCACCATTGCCAAGATTTGCCCGAATTTCGAATGGCTCTCACTGACCTCTATCACCATTCCCTTGAGTCTGAGATCACCTTGATTGAAGAAGTTCACCCCCCACTGCCTTCTTCAAACACCATGTCCATTTACATGATGTCCAGCTCTGCAGACCCTCTTGTCTCAACCATCACCGATATTCCATCAGACCTGTCTCTTTCGTTGTTTCTGCAGCCATAGCCGCAACCTCAATTACCAGGGAAACAGTGGGGTTCATTCCCCATCAACATGATCCTTTTTCTTTTTATTTTCCTTTTCTTTTTCCTACCATCCAGGATCGTGAGTAAGTCTACCTTGGCAACCCTCCATCTACATGATTTCACACTAGGAGATCCTCTGTGGTACCTTGAACCACCTACTATACCTTTGAGGCCCCAGGATGTGTTGACTCATGTCCAGTCAATTGAGATGATGTTGCACCTACCTCCAGGTCCATCAAAGACTCCTCCCATCTCTAGGCCTGCCCCTCTTCCTCCAACAGAGACTGGGGGCAAGGCCACAAAAGCCACAACCAATACCACTTTCATGATATCTAGCACCAGTTTCCATTTCACCTCGTCAGTTGTGGAAGATCCACCTGATCTATCCCGAAACCACTTACGCGATGACGGAGAGATCTATAAGACCACCTTCGGTTTTACCCCGTTCCTTTTAAACCATAGTGTGGAATCGGTTCTTCCCATAAAAGACCAGATTCCATCACCCCACCTTGCCAATGACCTTCGTCTCAGTAAGGGGGCATACCTCTTCATTGACTCTGATGGATAACTCTTAGAGAACCCCCGCAACGGGCTCTACCTCAAGATATTTTATGCTTAACATCACCAATGAGTTGCCTCATTTTCTTTTCTTTTTTTTCAATGTTTTTTAGTACAAGTTAGGGCAGCACCATTAGCTGCTAATTCAAAGTCACCCGGAACCTGTTCGAGACACCTCTCACACCTCCGGGATCAAATTTCTCTTTATGAGACCATTGTCTCATGTTTAATAAGTCAATTTCAGTACCATCTCCCACAAGTCACCTCGATTCACGAGCCATTACATGACGATGCGAGTGTCTACGGACCGGTACTCGTATCACATTTCCCGGTCGCCACTCATGCAAAAGATCAGGCTGCCACCCGTTAAGGATTGTACTATAATTTTTTTTTTTGTATTTATAATTGTCTTTTTCACCGCACCTTACGCAGAAATTTGGACCATCGTCCACAAAACCCTTTTGTTTTTCTTCCATGTATTTGACATAGAAGTGTCCTCGGGCCACCACCCGTTAAGAAATATAATTTTAGATTTTCTTTTTGTATTTTTAACACATAGATTGTCTTTTCTTTTTACCGCACCTTACGTGAACCTCTGGACCACTATCCACAAAACAATTTATTTTCTTGCACGTATTTGGCATATAAATGCCTCCATACTTGTACTTACATTGCATGTGGTCAAGTCCGTCCACATTAACACACACACATGCTCTCCTAACCTCTGTTCGAGAGCCACCTCGGTTTGTCCACCTCTATGGCACTGACTCACAAGCCTCTGCCACGGTATATCCCATGCATGTATTGGTATGTTTGAGAGCCTTCTGCTCTGTCCATACTGCGCAGATGACCTTTGGACATCTGTCCATCGTCTCGACATGGGGGCATCGCTCGTGCCACCGCAATCAGTTGACCACATTGGAGTTTCATTTAAGCTCTTTTTTGACTCCTTAAAACAATGAAAAGATCGTCAAGCACAGCTGCTTCCTTTACCGCTCGCTAAAGTATAGGAAAGGGTGTCTACACCGTCTCATTTACCTCCTTTTGTAGACCATGTAGACCATTTCATGAAAAGGACCTCCTTAGCACACTCAAGCCAAGACTGTTCCCCTCTGCATACTTTTGTACTTTCTCGGGAAGAGGGGCCGCACTTGACAAAAAAGCTCACCACCAGTTGTCGTTAAGCTCTTTTCCATCCATTTCATAAAGAAACTATCACCAAGCAAACTTGGTTTCATTCATGCTCGTAAAAGTATTTGAATGACCATCCAGTCAGTATATGTTTAACCTTTTTCGGCTTGATTGGACTACCAACGGTAAAGAAGTCTCTCATCCTCTACAGGATGAGTGAGATCTCCTATGTATAATTTTATCCTTTTTCAGGAACAGGAGACTACCAATGAAAAATAGCCCCCACTGGATTCTTCTTCGTGCTTTCAGACTCTCTAAAATTGAAAGCACCATCGAGCACTTACCTTCTCGGGCTCGCCAAAAATCCACGACATCATACCACAACGGTGTCCCTAGACACCACCCCACAGAAAAAAGTTTGGAAGCATCCCCACATTGGGTCTCCTTTGTTCAGAGTACTCTACAATGTGTCTTCCTTGGATCCCATCAGTATCAAAAGTGTCCACCTCCTCCAAGTATTTCCCACCTGCAGTGACATTCCCGGTATTACATCTATGATCCAATTCCCTTGAGTCTGTTTCATTTGCTTCCTGGTCCGCCCTCCCTTCATACTTTGAAAAAATGAAGTTTGAGTCTCCCACTCCCCCCACTACCCCTGTTTATTTTTTCCCTTCCCTCCCCTCCCCCCCAATTCAGTGAGTCACTCCGCATATTGCTTCACACCTTTCGGTTATCCCTTGCGCTCCTGGTCAAGGAAGCATCATTGTCTTGGCTAGGGGAAGGTCTCCCTCTGTCAACGCCAACACACATATTCCAGAGGATAGACCCACAGGTCCCTGTACCTTGGTTTCATTAACATCATTGATGAGTTCCTTGGACCACTTGAGAGGATTCCTTAGTGCCTCTTGGGATGGTCGTTTCTCATGTGCTCGACTTCAACTCCATCATCGCACCGTTGAGATTCGTACAGGGTTTGTTCCACACAGTACTTGGTCGAAGACCCCGGATGTCACCTGACTCTAGCACATTGGTGAGTCCACTCGAGGTACCTAAACAGGTTATGTCCCTTGTGATTTTCGGGTTTCATTGGAGACAGTGATTAGAAGCCCCAATAGTGCTTCGATATAACTTTATGATTGATACA
>LPNX010414244.1:18312-83173 GCA_001517045.1 Pseudotsuga menziesii | reverse complement strand
AGACAGTAAGTTGTGTATTCCAAGATGTTGAATGAGGGAAAATTTATTCAAGAAAAACATAGTGGGGTTCTCTCATGACATTTTGGGAAAGACAAGACTTTTCCTCTGGTGAGTAATTGTTATTTTTGGCCAAAGATACAGTATGCTGTGAAGAAATTTGTTGAAGGATGTAGAATCTGTCAACATGCAAAAGGGGGAATTCAAAACACAGGATTGTATCAACCATTACCTATTCCAGCTAGGCCTTGGGATTCAATAAGAATGGATTTTTTTTAGGTTTAACTAGAACTCAGAGAGGTTATGATTCAATTTATGTTGTAGTAGATATATTTTATAAAATGGCTCATTTCATTGCATGCAAAAATACTAATGATGCAACAAACATTGCTAATATATTCTTTTCAGAAATTGTAAAGTTGCATGGTTTTCCTTTGAGTATTGTGTCTGACAAAGATAAAAAATTTGTTGGTCATTTTTGGAGAAATCTATGGAAGAAATTGGGGACTAATCTTAGTTTTAGTTCTACTTATAACCCTCAGACTGATGGACAAACCAAAGTGGTAAATAGGAGTTTGGGAAATATACTGAGAAGTCTAGTGTCTGAATATCCAAAACAGTGGGACTTGGCTCTATCTCAAGCTGAGTTCACATACAATGATTCACCCAATAGAAGTATAGGTATGAGTCCTTTTCAAATTGTGTATGGGATGCATCCAAGAGGTGTATATGAACTTAGATATTTGGGAAAATAGGAAAAGAGAAGTGCATAGGGTGAAGACTTTGCAGTTAGTATGCATGGGCCACAAGAAACCATCAAGAAGAGATTACAGGAAAGTGTAGAGAAGTATAAACAGAGAGGAGACCTAAAGAGGAGAGAAGTGAATTTTGAGATTGGAGATTTAGTAATGGCCTATCTTAAAAAGGAAAGGTTCCCTAAAGGATCTTATAATAAGTTGAAGCTTAAAAATATTGGACCTTGTAAATTTTTAAGGAAGTTTTCTGCAAATGCTTATGAAATTGAACTTCCTTCTGACCTTCAGATTTCACCAATTTTTAATGTTTCATATTTGTATCCTTTTAGAAAAGCAGGTATCCAACCAGATGGTGTAACTTCATATAGAGATGATCCAGCTATAGATTGGAAAGGACAAATTCCACAAAAAGAACAACCTCATATTGAAGCCATCCTTGACAAAAGAATCTAAAGGAAGATCAGGAACAAAACCTTCTTTCAATACCTAGTCAAACGGAGAAATCATCCTACTAAAGATGCAACCCTGGATGACAAAGCAAGAAATTTTCAAGTACAATGTACTACCTGAAGACTTAATGAAAAAATATTTTCTTCCCTAGGAGTATGATGTAGGAGCATGCAGATCCAGGTTCATTGACTGATGAATCAGCTTAGCATCCAGCTCAAGGTTCATTGACTTATGAATTAGCTTGCCTTGGAATCAAGTTCTAGATAGCATTCGCTAACAAGTAGATAGAATTAGTTTTGATTGTAATAAGTGGAAATTTTGCCTTTGTTCTCCTTGATCCCTGCATGGATTACTCAAGGATGGATATTTGTCGATAGGTTTTACTTTTGTTAGGTCCTCAGATCCAACTTAGTCAGATCTGATAGGTTTTTCTAAGTGTTATAAACTTATTTGAATGTAATAGAACAAAGGGAAAAAAAGAGTGCGGCATAATAGAGCGAGAGATGAGATAACAAAGAGTGTGCACAGAAGGAGTGAAGAAGTAAATTCTATGTGTTTGAGTTTCTAATTCGATTGAATAAAGAACAGAGGATTACATTTCATATGTTTTGATGAATTCCATGTTGATATATAAATATGTAGAATTATGAATTCATCCTACGTTCGCTCCATACAAATTCTGTGTATAAATTCTTAGTTTCTAAGTTGCAGAGAAATTGGTCCTATCAGTGATCAATTTGGATATCTACAAAGAAATATCTCAGAGGAGATCGAACTACGGAGAAAGATCACGACGGAAAGCGATGATCACTATCTGTTCTGCATCTGGAAACAGATCAATGACTGAGAATCAACCGCAAGAATCAATGGAACAAAAAATTTGAGTTTGAGCAATCGAGGAAATATGGAAATTGTGATCCCGCATCCTGCATCCCGTGTGCGGAATAGACCGTTGCGGACATAATTGGTTGCGAAAATCAATATTGTGAAGCCGCATCTCGCATCCTACATCCCGCAAGTTTCGAAAAGGAGTGTTACAGAAGGAGATGTGTGGGGAACAAAATTTATAGAAAGACGTTTTCGCATCCCGCATTCTACAGAGTTTGCAAAAGGAAGTTTTATGTTAGGAAATTCAACCTGTTAACAGAATTCTTGGATAGATTTGGTCATTCATGCCATCATAATGTCATTAATTTTACATTTTGCGGCACAATAAAATGAAAATACATTGTAATTTATTATTTGGATGCATTATTGGTTTTTTGATACTTACAATTCATGCTACCAAATTCGAATAACAACCAGGCCCAAGCTTGTGCTGACCAATTTTTTCTAGTATTTCCTTTGTGGCCTTTGATGTGTCTGAAAGCCTATGCAAGTGTTCAAATACGTTTAGATGTTCCAAATTCGATATAAAAATTAATAACAATAAGGGTTAGAATTACATTGTGGAAAGTATTGCATACATCCCTGTTCCTGGTGGTTGTTATAGCCTAAAATGATACATCTTTTCATGTGACAACTTTTACATGTTTTTGTCGCATGTCGAGACTTCATGAAAAGTCATTGTTAGTCACTGAAAAAACACCTTTATTGGAGGAGCCATATCTAGAGTTCCATAACTTCATTTAACCTCTTGTTTGGACCTTTGGAAAGGTATCAGACCAAGGAAAAACTTTCCAGAAGACATGAACCCTTGAAAATTCTAGAAAATGCCCTAAAAATGGATTTTTTGACCCACTCATGAGTTTGATTAACAAAACCCACGATTTTCACCTTTGCACTCGCAAGTTCTCAGAAGGAAACCCATGTGTATGTCATGTAGAAGTCAAAAAATATTAATTTCTCGAAATTTGGGTAGTTTGCTTGGTTATGCAACTGCTCTTTCAGTTGTAACTGACTTGTCCTCTGCCCTAACTCTTTAGAATACTTTATAAGAGAGGGATAAGGGTCCATGAAAGGGGCTTGGCCTTTGCATTGTTATGCTGAAGAAATTGGGCTCTCATCCCCCCTACCTTTTCCCTAGATTCCATATTCTTGTGTTGCAGAGCTTGGAGATTGTGGAGAAGAGAAGCAGGAGATCCAGATCGAAGGATTCACAAGGTGCCTTGCATGAGGAGAAGGTAAACTTTGTACTTCTTCCATTATTAATAAATATTTGATGTTATTCCCTTTCCAAATCATTGTCTAATGGATATTGTATTTCTGTGCATGACTATATGTTGATGATTATCATACTATTTTTTCATGTTATCTTGATTATCATTGTTGTATATGTAGTCAAATTTGGTATGAGGAAGGTTGAAGCTTGTTTTGCAAGTCTCTTGGATTGAGGAGCAAGAGAAGGGCTAAAGGAAATCTTGGATCAGCCTTCAGTGAATAAGGTATGATCCTTTATTACCTTTGAATCTTGTTTATTTTTTTTTGCACAATTGTATACATTTGTCTTTAAACCCTAGTATGTTGGTGGCCTCTTAACCCCCATCCATAGGAACACTTTCCTCTACAATAGAACTGGCGACTCCGATGGGAAGGCTTATATGTTTTGGTGTTTCCTTGACTTTGTTTTCCAATCTATTTAAGGTTTCAAGTCCTTCTTGCAACTTAGGAGTAACCCTTAAGCCTATTAGGACACCTCCCCTGCATGTTTAGGGTTGGTTTTTTATCATTTTTGAGCTTTCTATCACCCACTCTTAGTTGTTTCACTGCATAGGTGTGATTTCTGGATGCACTCATGACTTCCCTTAAGGGAACCTACGATTCACTCACGAACCTACCTAAGGAAACTCGTGAGTTCCCTATATTGGTTTTTTCATCATTTATGGGTCTTTTGGGGGTGTTTTAAGGCTGTCTGGAGGGTCTTTATGGGTCCTATGTCTGTGCATGACCCCTGGTAAGTAGTGCCTCCTCTTTAGGGTTATCTTTATCTAATTTGTAAGTCCTTTTCAAGTTTTTAGCCTTTTTTGTTTCTTTCTCCCCCACCTCCTTCTTTGGATTGACCTTATTAGACAAGGTGTTGAGAAACCTCTATTATCAAGTTTAGAATGAACCTAGGAGCTTCCTTACTTGTGTGTATTTTAGTCTTGTTGTTTAACCTATCCATTCCAAATTGGTTGGCTTGTTTAGCTTTACAAGTATCCCTCCCAAGTGAGGTTCTATCTGGCTTTAGGGCAGCCTAGGGCCTATTTGTGGGGTATAGAGTAGAATTCTCTTTACTTTGTTTGTATTACTTGCATGCGTTAGTTTGTAGGATGTTTTTTTCTTTCACATTCATAAAGAAAAAGTAAAAAGAAAAATTAGTTGCTTTATATGCATGTCTATTAGGGTTTAGTATTAAATGCATCGCATGTCTTTGTTTCTTGAAAATATAAAAATAAGTCTTTCTTTTGTGGCTTTCAATTTTCAGTTTGGAAAAGAAAAGAGAAGTAGGAGTTTGATTTTGCATTTAAAATTCTCTTTTGTTTAGCCATATTGTTTCTACTTTCGAGTCAAACACCATTGGTTTCACTTCTCTCACCCTTTGAGTAATCAACATCCCTTAAAAGGAATGTTTAATATCTAAAATATATTAGTAACAACTTATTTCTAGGGATGACACACACTAGTATAGGCTAGTGTTTTGGGTTAGGGACATCTTTAATTGCCCAAAAATTTAAACTCAAACGTAGTGGCCTTTCTTCAAGAAATCCAACTTTGTAGAGAAAGATATCGGAAATATCCTCTAACACGATAGTCAAGCACGATGTCATGCAACACTGAGGTGTGGAGATACCCCTCCTATAATCGGTAGAGAATACACCAAAGTTGTTGCATGTTTGGGGACTTACTCAATACCTCCTTCCAGCTATGTGTGGTGCCTAGTACTATTTTAGTTTCGAGATTAGTTACCTTGCCCATGTGCATTGACTGGACCGACGACTATTCCATCGAAATTTATTTGTGATCTTGGTGTCCTTAGCATCTTGACGTATAGGACTCTACATGGGTGACAGTGGAAGGCTATTTCCATTGTACCCATGGAAGATGTGGGAGGAAACCCCATGCAACTCTTTGGTAAATTGTTTGGTTATTCGAACGCTTTCCCCAAAGTGATTGTATCGAGACCCCAAGTAATTGTCCTTCTCCCTTCACTAGTTAGTTGTGGGCCCTCATCATCTCAGACTCTCCTTTGGAAGGTATCCTTGTGTGCCTCGTCTTGATACTTTTGATTTTTTCTAGTGGTGTTCTCTTTGTGTTGTTGGTTACTTGTTTAACTTAGACTTTTATTGCTTGTTAATCCAGACACTATGGCTAATACCCCTACAAAAACTAACCAGGAGAACCCCCATGCCAGGGGATTCTTGTGATTTTCCTTTCATTGGAGAATTTGGTGTTCCTTTAATGGCTACCTTGAATCTATCTGGGTTCACCCTTGGGCTACCAGATTGGTTGTTTTCCACTTAGATTGTCCTGAATGCTCCTGATGGTTATCAAGTAAGCACCTTATATCAAGGGCATCAAAATAATATTTCCCCTTCAACGGTAGAAACTTCTCCTCCACTTTTGACCTCATGCGGTGAAAGTTATGATACTAGTAACCTGCATTCTAAAAGGATTAAAAGAAGGAATAATAGGAAGAAGACACAAAATAAAGGGGGGACCAATCCAACCTCTGCAAGTCATGTTGAACCCAACCACTCATCCTCTGCAACTCATGCTAGTGGAACCCTTCCAACCTCTACAAGTCATGTTGGACCCAGTCACTCAGCCTCTGCAATTCATGATGAGGGCACCCACTCAACCTCTGCAATTCAAGTTGATCCTAACCACCTAGCCTCTGGAAATCATGATGGAGGCACACATCCAACCTCTACACATCATGTTGGACCCAACCTGCACCCATCCTCTAGAATTCATGTTGGGGGCACACACTCGACCTGTGCAATTCAAGTTGACCTTCACCTCCCAACCTATGGAATTCATGATGGGGGGAAACAACCAACCTATGCAAGTCATGTTGGACCCAACCACCCAACTTCTAGAGGTCATGTTGGGGGAAAACAGTCAGTCAATGCAAGTCATGTTGACACTGTTGAGAAAACCAACCATTCAAAATGTAAGCCCAAGTTCCATTGTAGGATTTATGAGAAGAACCACCTTACTCATCACTTCCCTTCCATCACGGAGGTACGAAGAGTATGGTTCCAAGGAAATCCCATTCCTGAACAACCTAAAGTTTCTCAACAACCTATTCAACCTTCAATTGATCAAGTAGTTGAACCAATATCATCTTTGGTCAATCCCAATCTTCCTTCGGAGAGTGACCTTTAGAAAGTGATTGAATCGATGCAATCTTTGGTCAATACCACTCTTCCTTCAGAGAGTGAATTTCATCAAGTGGTTGAATCAATACCATATTCGATCAATCCCACTCTTCTTTGAAGAGTGAATCGTCTACTAGTCATATTTTCTTCACTGCCAATTCAGAAACTTCTAGACAAGGGGAACTGACTCTATTTTGAATGAACCCCCACTAAGCCCTCAGATCGCTTCCTTTAACTGGGATAGCCTAGCTGAGCCACACCTTCCTTATGATGCACCTTTTCGAATAAAGGTCCAAATTGGACACTACATGATTGATCGTTGTATTGTATATGAAGGAGCCTCTATTAGTATTTTATCCGCTCGTTCTTGGAGAGGCATGGGATTTCCCAAACTTATGTCGAATGCTAGTCAATTATTAGGTTTTGATAGAAGAACTAGTCAAGAATTGGGAATTCTTACTCAAACATCTATTACTTTGGGTGGGAAGACTATCGTAATTGATTTTATGGTGATAGAGGACCCCTTAGACTTCAATATGATCCTTGGTCATGATTATGTTTATGTTATGCAAGTTGTAGTGTCAACGCTCTTTGGTGTGATGTGATTTCTTCTTAATGAAAGCATTTTTATTGTCAATCAGCTAGCATTTATTAATACCTCTCTTGACCCAACTAGAGACCAAGTATTTCCTTTATTGATTCCCAGTGTTTCGGTAGGCACTGCCCCGCAACGAGTGAGTTATGTGGCCTCATATCCCTTATGTCCGATTTCTACTGAGAAGAAGCCTCTATGTTCATGCTTACCTTCTTGGGACTCGGTCCCAGCAGTTGACCAGGTGATCTACCCTATGCGTACTATGGAGCCCGCTCTCCACCACGTTGATCCATTTGAATGTTTATACATGTGTCCTATATGGGATGGTCTCCTTACTTCGGATGAGGTATTCCTAGAGTATTTGATACAGTCTAACCTTCTCATGGATGCTGACTCAGTTGTATTTAGATCCAACCCTGACTTGATTATTGAGCCCGATTTTTACGATGATCGGTCCTCTTATGATTTCATTGTCAAGTCTATGAACTCTCTCATTGAGCAGCAAGTCAATGATCCTGATGAGTTTGACCTTTCTATTATTTTTTTCAACTCCTATGATACTAAGTTTGTTCCTATAGACTCTATAACCCCTTTCAACTTTAGCTTTCCTCTTGAGTTTGATCTTATTGATTATAAATCCTCGGGCCTTGGCACTATAGAGTCTTCAAGAGAGATTCTTCCTTGACTACACCTTTTGTAGAAGAAAGAAAAGTTGCAAGTGTTTCTACCCAAGTGACCAGCGTTAGATATTTTCTTCTAAATATGATCTTGGTATTGTTGTTTCTTAGAGACAGATTCTTATTTGGATTCACAATTGTTTACTAGTCTCACTTTGTTGTTCAAGTTGTAACTACATTTGAACGTATTCTACTCGTGCTTATGAGACTGATTTCGAATTCCATGATTATAGCACGTTATATAAGCCATCATCTCTACTCTCATTTCCACTCATGTTTATATCATTTTTCATTTGCAACTTGACACCCTTTAACTAGAGGAGATGTCCCCCGAGTGTCATTATCTTGCTCATGTTCCCTGCACTATGCTTAGGTTTGTTGCTCGCACTTGGAACTAGTTTCGCCTACTTCTGACACACATCTCCTCACATTTAAAGCATTATTTTTTCTCTCCTTCGAGCTAGTTAAAAATGGTAAGGAGGTCGCGAGTTGAATTTTTGGGGCTCATTAAAACTTTACAGGAAATATATGGAGTTGCCTTTAAGCTCTGGTCTGACTCCCTAAATATGACTAGAATTTCAAGTTCGATTGTCCCTTGAAACTCATTAAAGGAGGTGAAGGAACATCCACACAAGTATAAGTTTACCCATTTTATGGCCATGTGGATTACTTATGAAAAAGGAATACTCTATTTTCCTCAGAATCTAGAAGAATATTTTTAGGTATAGATTTATCTCTTTTCCAGGTCTGGAGGACTAAACTTACATAAAAGGAACCTTTTTGAGCTTACTTTTTTCTTTTTCGTGCTCTGGACCTAAACATGAAAAATATTTTGAGTGTTCTTTATGTCATTTGTCATGCTTGCTTAAACCCTAGTACAAAATCATTGAGTGATATTGCTTCCCTTCAAACTTGTTAAAACTAAAGCGTTATGCTTGATTTTGAAGCAGCGTTGGTCTAGTGCTAGTCTACCCCTTTTTTGGACCTTGCCGACAAACTACAAAAAAGGAATAACTTGGTTCGCTTGAGCTAAGAGAGTTATCCTCTGGATTGTTTTATACTTTTTCATACTTAGGATGCTAACTTTACAAAAATGTTCCCCCCTAGAGTCTTCTTTGGCATTTTTAGACTCTCAAATTGTGAAAACATCGTCGAGAAGTCAATAATTCGAGCTCATAAAATCCATGAATCAATTCTTTATCAAGCATTCTTTTGTCTCCTCTTCGAGCTTTCCAACAATGAAGCAGGTCTCGAGTTTGATTTCTTGGACTGATTAAACCTTTACAAGAAAGAGGGAAAGGGAATTTCATTCAAATATATTTTGTATCATGGCAACAAGTCTTGTCTCCTTGAATAATGCACCAATTTTGAGTCTATCAATAGTTGATTTCTAGTTTTTGACCTTATCCCGATTAAGAGTTTTACTCCTTCGGTTGGATTCTTCTCTAGTTATATGGAGAATCTGTTAATGTCTTCTACATTGCAAATTTGTGTCATTGGTCCCTTTGTGTCAAAACTTTTCCTAAGTAACTTTTGTGTCGTGTTCATTGTTCAAAAATAAAACCTTTTTTGGTCATTCTGCATTTGCATTGACCTTTCGTGTCGGCCACTCCCTGGTATCAATTCATTACATTAAGTATTCAGTGGTTCTTGCTGCAAAATTTTGTACCAGTTCTAGAACTAATCATTCTTTGACTTACCTTTTGTTGGATGATGGAGGATGCCTTAATTCCTTCCTTCCAATGGACCTCTTTCTATCGACGTCAACACATATTTCTCTGGGAATTAGATTTAGAGTTTATGACAATACCTTGGGGATTGCAGTCATCAATTGCAATTTCCTTCGCTATCGGGTAGTGGGAATACCTTAATGTCTCCTACTCAATGGATTATTCAAGTGTTCGAATTAAATGCCATTTATTCACACTTGTTAGAATGTACTAGGAACCTTGGTGACCATTTTCATTAATGGAGGTTTCCCTCATGTTTGTTAATAGTTCTCGTCAATGATCAGTAATCAAACAGTTTCATCCATGTTCGAATTCCTCCTTTATTTGCATGGTTATTATTCGTACCTTTGAGTGGTTTGGATTGAAGACCTTGGATCAAAAGTAGCATCATCATCTTTTGTTATTTCCCAAGTTGTGCAAGGCCTTGTCACGCTTTGTACGACATTTGTTGAGACATAGATCCACCTTGTATTCTTGTGGCTATGATCGATTATTGAGCATGGATACACCTTGTTCATTTGTTTCCATGACTCCTTTAGCTTTTATATGACAGCTTTTTGCATATTGTGTGACCATGATAGTTACATCAGTTATACACATGTGGGATCCACCTGTATCTTTATGGTGATTATTTTGTATATGGACATGTATGTCCCAGAGATCATTTTTGTCTTACATTTATCTCTCTTTTAAGTACTTTTGTTGTTGCAACAGCCTCCCCAATTTTATTTTATTTACATTTTAGGGCTCCCCTTATGTTTTGATTTTAAGCTTACTTAGACAAGTTTTTCTTTCCTAGAGATCTCAGTTTAACACTCAGTTTTTCTAAGAATTTGAGCACGGAAGTTTTTTTTGGCCAAGTTAAAACTCAAGTTTTTTTGCCGATGTATCGGAAAAACTCGGCCAGTTCTGTCGAAACATCGAAAAAACTCAGCCACTACCGACACATCGGAAAAACATGGCCATTTCTGCCGACACATCGAAAAAACTCGGTCAGTTATGTCGACACATCAGAAAAACTCGGCTAGTTATGTCGACATATCGGAAGAACTCGGCTAGTTTTTTCGACACGGTCGGCTAGACCCAAAGAATTTTTTGCAATGTGTTGTTTTGGCAGAACTCGGCCAGTGTTACAGATGTGTTGGATAAACTCACCAAAGTTTTTCGACACGGTAGGAGAAGCTCGCGAATTGCATTTGATAGGTGACAGGTTAATTAATGAATATCTCCAAAGGTAGAATGAGTCCCAAAGTTCAAGATTTCAAGCTTTTTACTGACAAAATCCATCGAAATATTTCGATGATTTTTCATTGTTAGTATCGAAGGATTTCAATAAGATTTGCCGACAATTTAAATCCATCAAAAATTTCCAATGAGTTTTGTCGACACAGTCGAAAAAAATCATTGTTTTTATCTAACATTGTAGCAAAAAACACTCTTAATCGCGGATGCTATCGGAAAATCTTGGAGAAAAATGTCGATATGTATTGGCATTATGCGACAAGTTTCCTAGTTTTGGCGCCAAACGACATTTTTTACCCCACCGCATTAAATGCTTTTCAACAATCGTATTAATGACGGTTTTATCGACTTTTATATATATATATACGGTGCGTGGTTATTGATTTTTTACCGCAAACACCGTTCTGAAGAGAATCCAATCGTCGAAGGACATCTGGAGCTTACTCAGCCTAGCACCATGTTCACTTCTTGACAGGTAGGTGCATGAAACTGTACCTTTGTTTCTTTTTGTTCTTTTAGAGTTTTAAAATATATATATATGTGGTATAGGTTTAGTGTTTTAGCGAGTTTATGTGGTTGGATTTTCCTCTCTCTTTTCCACAGCCCCTATCTTGGTAGAAGAAAACCCTCGGCCCTTAGGGTGTTATTGCTGCATTTTAATCGGATTTCCCAAAGATTTTAAGCTTAGAACCTCGCGATCGTTTTCACACCCATCCTCCATGGGATTTCTACTATATATTGTTTCTGTGTTTCTTGGGTGTTTGGTTTTACACGTTACGCCTAAAGGTAGAAATTTTTCCATTTTGGTTGCGCACACTTTTACTTCGTATCAGTTATCCTGGGGGAGTTTTTCAAGCACCTTATAAGTGCGATAGAATGGAAAGATCATTGTGTATTGTTACACCAAAATTATCATTTTGTTTTTAAACAAAACTAAGTTTTCAATAATTCACCATCCGATAATGTGAAGCTTTACTTTCTTGCGCATCCCTACCTGGGAATCAACCTTATATGTAGAACTGACTTCCTTGAGGGTGTGAGATTGATAGACAATGAAGATTTTCAAATCCACTAACCTGGGTAAAATCAATTAACCTTTATGAATGAAAGAACAAACGGTAAATTGTTTAGCTTTCTGTTTGTTTTGACCTAGTAATATTGTTTAGGAACATGAAAGAGGACATATGATAACTACAAGGTGTAACTCTTACAATGGCATATACACATAGGCTGATGAGTTTTCATTTAAATTTTGTAAGCACACACTCTTGTCACAATCATAAAATGACTAAGCAACTTCTAAGGAATTACCTCTCTCCACCTCAAAAAATTGTTTCTGAATGGCCAGCAATAGAATGGTAAATATAGATTTGTTATTTATTATAAAATTGGACACTAATCACACTCTCCTTTGAAAATAACATTGATTCATACACTTAATATATTTGCCTCTCATTTTGGGTTATTTCATTTTTTATACAAAATGCATGTTGTTTTAAGTTATTTGAGACAACTGCGGTATTACTAATATATCTCTCACTATGTTCATGTCACGGTTGTTACTCTCACCGAGAATAAATTCCTCCTAAAGGAAAGTTTGGAAACGATAAACTCACACCATGCCTAAAAAGAGTGGCAGGAAGAAAGCTACAGCCAGTGAGGTCGATTCAGATGTGGAGATCATATCCAGGACCAAGATCAAATTTGAGGACACTAAGGCCATTACAGGAGTTGACCAAGAGTTCAAATGGGGGGAGATATATCAGATTATTAGAGACCAAAACGTCCCCGATGGTGGTCTAGAAGAAATGTCCTTGTATCAAAACATAAAAAAACTCGGGCATTACTAAGGAAGCTACATGCCTAGATCTGTTCCCATGCGCGAAGGTTATTGGTTGGATGTTTCCTCAGATGAACCCTTCCATAATGATTATTTCTAATATAAATGGGAAACATTTTTCTTCTTTCACTCCAGCCTACATAGCCTTAGCCTGCAAGCTTCCCCCTCCACAGGTTATGATGACCGATGAGTGGGTCAACAATGTAGACTTGGATATTTGGAATGTGCAAAGAGGATGATGATAACATGAAGACAATTGTGCCAAAAGGAAACTGGTGAATACGAGTCTGCTTGCTTACGCCCCCCTTTCAGGATCATAGCTTTGATGCTGAATAGGAATTTCGTCCGAGAAAATGGAAAAAAGTATAAATTAAGTTGGATCCCACTGATTTATTATGTGGCCTTTGAAGGCACAATTTTCAACTGGGAAGACATCATATCAAGTATCTTGTCATCTTGTGTAGCTACTGCACAGGGAGGGATAACTCGAAACTGGTCAAAATTTTAAATAGCATCTTACATGATTGACTGCATTCTATGTAGACACCCATTCTCCAAGCTCAGTTTCACTTGGACACACACCGAGACCCCTATATATGTTTCTTATCAGATTCTTTGGGTGCATAGATATGCAAGTTTCTACAAGATTATATGTGAAGAGTTTCCGATGCCCCTATATGAGTTGATCTTCCTCAAAGAGCCCAACTGCTTGTCGGATAACTCCATGGAAGTTATTTATGAATATGGGGATTAATTTTTCTCTCAGGAAGGAACATACCTAAGAATGTATGGAGGCTCCAAAGCCCCGTCACTGCTTCCCAAATATGCCACGGGCTATGTAGTTCATAAAGAAGCAATCAGGAAGTTGTTCATAAATGGAGTAGGTAACTTCCTCTTTGACATGAAAATACAACCTTCTCACCACTTCCCTTTTGCATAGGAAGTTACAAATTCACTAAATTCAAAGGTGCGTCCAAGTTTGTAAAATATTTGGGAAATTTTCACTTTGGGGAGAAGAGTTTCCATAGAAATGACGCAAATGGAAAAGTTGTAGAACATTACACAACCGTTGGGATACACTATGAATGCTCTCATTACTTCGATAAGGATAAGGAGGTATACATAAACACCAGTAACCTGACTATGTTGATTAAGCAGTTCAAGAAGAAAGGCGTCACCAGTGGAGGTAAATCTAGCAGCAGTGCAGCAAAGAAGCAGTCGCAGAAGAAAAAAGAAAAGGCCTTGAAGTTACAGCAAGAAGAAGCTGAAAGGAAACAGAAAGAAGAGGCTGAAAGGAAACAAGTAGAAGAGGTTCAGACGCGGAAAGAAGAAGAAAATAGATTAAGGGAAGAAGAAGCAGAGAGAAAACAAAAGGAAGCTAAGAAAGTAGCTAAAGAACAAAAGAAGAAGGAGGAGGAGGGAAAGCTTAGGGAATAATTGGACCGAGAAGCAGTTCTATTCAACCCAATAGACCCTCCTGCTTCATTAGGTAGCATAATCATGGGTGACCACATTCCTTTCATAACTTGGGCTCACTCCATCTAAGAAACACACATTGGCATGTTTGGATAACATATTTTATAATAAGACAAGAAATACCATCACCAGAAGGTCTGAAATGCGATTGAAAATAGCAACGCATGCTGATGTGGTTACAGTAACCGAAAATACTATCATGAACGGTACTAATGAATACCCCAAGTTCATGGCCTCTGTGAGTGTAGCAGTTGCGCAATCCAGTGTCGACAACGTAGATCGGTTGATAGAAAGAGTAGAGAATCTCAAAGAAATGATGTTCAAAATGAAAGATACTCTAGTTAAGGAGAGAGGAGAGGGCATAGAATTGAAAAGAAAACATGATGCCATCTTATCCGAGAAGGAAATGCTCCAAAGGGAATATCAAACATTGGTGGCAGAAAATCATGCATTGAAGGTGTAGGTGACCATTATGGAGGGAGAGAAAAGATATTTTGAAGGCAAAATTTCAGAACCGGAATCAAGGTGATCCGTGGCAAGCCAACAACTAGGATAATTAAGAACCCAAGTAGAGGAGTTGGTGGCACATAATGGATCTCTTGAAAATCAGCTTAAGGTAGAAAATGAGAGGCATCTAGACATCGCCCCTTTTCGTCACTAGGCTTGCAAAATCCGGAGAAAGATACATTAAGTTCAAATAAATCTCTTGGGTGAAACTTATAATGTGAATACGAAAAAAACAAGATTGAATGAGATTGCAGTAGAGTCACTTAATTTAAGAACAAGACTAATCAAATTCATTGAAAAGGTTCAAAACTCAGTTGACCTGGGTGGAGGCCAACTCAACATTTCCTGAACACTTACCGCAAAAGACAACTGTAGGCCTGGAAATAGAGATGGCACTACTGGAGTTTTGCAGAAAATATTTTGTAAGATTGAACAATGAAATTAAAAATACTTTGGAAAAATGTACGGAGTTCTATAAAAATATGTGCCAAGTTCATGATATATTCCATATTTCTTCGGTTGCAAAGATTGATGAATTTCCAAACCAAGACTAACCTGTGGCGTATCTACAGGATAGATTACACAAGGATGAACAGTACATTAAAAATTGGAAAATATCAATGAAGAAAATGTTAAAACTTGGGTTGTACAAGCCTCGGCCCTCTGTCGGTAATTATATAGAACCACTCCATAAAGGGTGACGTGCCTAGAAACCCAGCTCCTCTTACATGAAGTGACCATGCAAATGATGGAGCTGGTAAATTACCGAACTATTGCTGAATAAGCCAATGCATGGGGGGGGTATCTTTCAAGTTTGGTTGGGCCCACTTAAGAACTTTTCTCTTTTTATGTATTTTATCATTTTGTCATTTTCTAGTGCAAGGCACTAAAAGACGAAATTTTGGAATCCTTATGATCAAGGAAGTCGATGAGTTATTGTAATTGTATTATAAATAGAGGTAGAAGGTAGAATAGAAGGACTTCGTTGGCACAAGAAGTCTAGTTTATTTGTAAGAAGAACTGATTTTTGCTACTAATAAAGAAGGGCATATTTGTTGGGAAAGGAATTCACGGGATTTTGCAAGGATTGTGTGGAACTTCTAATGTGGAATTACTTATATTTTTTTTCGGTACAACTGTGAGACCCTTCTGACTTTTATGAATTACTTCTGTAATGATGAATGTTTTTCTTTCTGTATAAAATTATGTGCATAAATCGAGTAATGAATACTTTATTATTTCAAAGCTATCTTTGATAATATTTCTATTGTAACTATGTGTATGGAATTGGAACATTTATCTGTGAGATTCATTATGGATAATTACAGTACATTGCTCTATTTATTTTAAATTTTCTCCCTATGTGGATAGCATAGACTAGAATAATTAGAATATAATAAGTTTTCTTAGATTTAGATTTATAGAAGTGATTGAGGAGCAATAATGATAATACGGGAGGTAATAACCTACGCATCACTTGTGAGGTTCTTGTTCATCAGTCACATGCACTTAGCTTAGGCATTTGCATTTCATTCATTTAAAGAAAATCACATAAATGGTGTATTGGGTCGTAACCGGTAAAGATTTAAACAACCTTAGATCTACGGTAGTTGAACTGTTAACCGGATGGGTTCCCCATACCAAATGGTGGATGATATAGTTGGGATCGATTACCAGGGGAATCCCTATTGTCGGTACCTAGGAATTTTCCAGCCATCAACAGATACCTATGTTCAAGCCTATGATCTTGAATTCTCCATCTCTTCAACTTCTCATCTTAGTTGTTTCCTTTTTATAATGTATTTAGTCTATCATCTTCCCCTCTAACCTCATACACTAGGGGGCATCTGTTATAGCCTAAAATGACACATCTCTTCCTGTGACAACTTTCACATGTTTCTATCACATGTCAACACTTCCATGATGACACTTCATGAAAAGTCACTGTCAGACACTAAAAAAACACATTTATTGGAGGAGCCATATCTAGAGTTTCGTAACTTTGTTTAACCTCTTATATGGGCCTTTGGAAAGGTATAATACCAAGGATAAAAGTTCCAGAAGACACCAACCCATAAAAATGCTTGGAAATACCCTAAAAATGTATGTTTTGACCCACTCGCGAGAGTGCTTAAGGAAAATCGTGATTTTCACCTTTGCACTCATGAGTCCTCAGAAGAAAATTACCCGCGTGTCTATCCTGTATAAGTCAAAAATTATTAATTTCTTGAAATTTGGGTAGTTTGGTTGGTTATGCAACTTCTCTTTCGGTTGTAACTAACTTGTCATCGACCCTAACTCTTTAGAATACTATATAAGAGATGGAGAGGGGTCCATGAAATGGGACCTGGACGTTGCATTGTTATGCTATAGAAATTGAGACTCTCATCCCCCCTACCTTTTTCGTAGATGCCATATTCCCGTGTTGCAGAGCTTGGAGGCTGAGATTCTTGGAGAAGAGAAGCATGAGATCCAGATCAAAGGTTTTACGAGTTTCCTTGCATGAGGAGAAGGTAAACTTTGTACGTCTTCCATCATTAATAAATATTTGATGATCTTCCCTTTCTAAATAATTGTCTAATGGATGTTGTATTTCTATTTATGACTATATGTTGATGATTATCATATTATTTTTTCATTTTATCTTGATTATCATTGTTGTATATGTAGTTAAATTTGGTTTGAGGAAGGTTGAATTTTGTTTTGCATGTCTCTTGGATTGAGGAGCAAAAGAAGGGATAAAGGAAAGCTTGGATCAGATTTCGGTGAATAAGGTATGATCCATTCTTACGTTTGAATCTTATTTATATTTTCTTGCAGAACAATATAAATTTTTCTTTAAACCCTAATATGTTGGTGGCCTCTTAACCCCCAACCATAGGAACACTTTCCTATGCAATAGTGGTAGCTTCCCTTCTTTTCTCAGAGCCCTCTCTTTTCCATCTTCCACTAGGGCTTCCACTCTCTAGATTTCATCGAAGGGCACTCATATTTAGGTTTCATTTCTAGGTGAACCCTATATTGGTCTCGGACAATCTTCATATGTTGTGCATCCTTCTTTAGGATCGTGGCTCAATTGAAGGTATCGTTTCCGAACATGCCAACCAAACTATTAGTGAGCTCATCCTTTAAATTTTTTGCTTGTCTATTCCACCTTATGTGTATGGTGGCCTTGAAGATCTCCAAGGACAAATCATTTATATGTTTATAAAAAACATCATTTCCTGCAAAACAATCATGCCATCACTAGTTGAAAAAAAATATTTTTTCGCTATATTACAATCAAATTATGAACACTAACTTGAACAATGTATAATTACCTGGGATCTTCTCTATATTTATTGGAACGAGATATTTTTCCACCAAAAGTGTTGTATGTATTGTACCCATGCTAGTGACATGGGAAGATCCAGGAAATGTTGCTTCAGCAATAGCAATACTAGCAGGATTTGCATCCACCCCTTCTTCTGCATGATCTGGTGCGCGTCGATCACTAGCGGATGCACTCTCTCCTGGCCTCGGGGGTGTCTTAGAATGTGTTTTCGACTGTTCAGTTGACAATAATGGTGCATGAGTTGATGTACATGGAGTATCTTACTCATGTGATGACTGATCTCCGTGACCATCACTGGGCCCAACATTGCCTTGACCACTAGTGTGTGGTCGCATAAAATATTGTAAATACAAACCATATTTTATAATTTCACTATCATATAAAATTTAAAATTATAAAGTTCTAAATGAATTTATATTATGATTCAATATTCCGCAACTTTCTTGCAAGGCGTGAGATCTCTTTACCAACACTTCAACCTTGGATTTAATCTTGTCTGTCTGCAGATGAATGAATAGAAGAGGAAGGATATCTTCATTATTATTTTTCAAGGTCTTCTATATCACCTTAAACGGGTCTAGAGAAGAACCAATGTTAGCATTGTGCAACAACTCATGCACATCAAAAGCTATTGATTGTTGTCATGTTGTTTCATACACCGAATCATTGGTCTGCAACAAAAATATATAAAACATTATTGACATGAAAGCAATAGACTAGGGAAAAAAATTATATTAACAAAACATGTCTATCATGATAGACTCCTAAAATTACAATTAGGTTTACCTGATGCTTGGATGTTGATGTCGTCTGATCCACAACTTGGGACTTGCCCTGATCATCCACCTGCAAAAAAATAAGAAGAAAACACTATCATAATGAAACCAGTATACACACGAAAAATACATAACAAAAAAATATTATGCTACATATTATATTAGTACAATTTTGACATATTTAAATTGTACAATTATAATTAGGTTTACATGTTTCCCCGAGTCTACTGTCATCTGATCATCAGCTGAGTGGCTTCCCCGATCAACACTCTACATCAAATATAGATAACATTATATAAACCAAATGAATATTCTCATGAAAAAACAAAACAGCAAAATTTTTTGTACATATTAAATTTGTACAATGGCATCAATGTATACCTGTCGCCTCGAGGCAGTTCTGGTATCATCTAGTGCGAGGGAGGTGCCCCTTATATAACACTTCATCAAAAACATAGAAAATAATTACCTAACAAAACCAAAATACTCACTGAAACAATATAATAACAAAACATTTTGACGTAATTAAACTGGACAATTACAATCAAATTTACCTGTTGCCCCGAGGTTTCTTTCTTCTGATCAACAGTCGAGTAGTTTTCTCGATCAACACTCTCAAACAAATATACAAATAACATTATATAAACCAAACAAATATGCTCATGAAAAAACACAATAACAAACCTTTTGTACATATTAAATTTTTACAATGGCATCGATGTATACCTACTGTCTCGAGGCAGGTCTGGTATCATCTACTATGAGGGAGGTGCCCTTTATAGAACCCTACATCAAAAACATAGAAAAATTTACCTAAATGAAACCAAAATACTCACTGAAACAATATAATAACAAAACATTTTGACGTATTTAAATTGTACCATTACAATCAGGTTTACCTGTTTCCCCGAGGTTGTTGTCGTCTGATCAATAGCTAGGTGGTTTCCCCGATCAACACTCTGCAACAAATATACAAATAACATTATATAAACCAAACAAATATACTCATGAAAAAACACAACAAAAAAACTCTTCTTCAAATTATATTTGTACTATTACAAATATATATATTAGTTGTACCACTCCCATAATAACCGTGTTTGTATCTACTCGATTCAAATTGTAATTAATAAGCAACTATTCTCCTGCAGCTATTGATTTAATGGCACATACAAATACACGGTTTCATTCACGCCCCTCAAATATGCAGTTGGGTTGCTTAATTATAAACCATGTTTGTGTATTTTTTATAAGCCCCACAATATACCTAGTGGCCTTTGTCCTTTCGTCGATGTACAACGTTTCTCCTTTATTTTAATCTTTGTCTTTCAACTATAAATAATTTGTTGACAACCCATTTCTATGCATACTTCGTTTTTATTGGACCGAACGCATCCAATCTTTGTATTTGTAGCATGGTCCAACATACTCCATCAATTTTGTACATATGTCGTAACCGACCTTTATGTCATCCATGCAAAATAACCCCAAACCATGTAATGACAACGGTACAATTCGATATATCCTCTCGTTCACACAAAAAACTGTGTTTAGTTGAGGAATATCCCTGGGTACCCATTTTTTCACTAGATGCTTGTACCTTAATGGCACCTCGATGTCTCCTATTGTCTCATCATCATAGGAACATGATCCCCTTCAGCGAGAAAAAATCCCATGTGTTTATGAAATTTTATTCTGATCTTTTGAAATCTAGTTGATATAACTCTTGTAGACCTATTGGATGTCTCACTTTGCTCTAGCCTTCCTAAAATCTCCTCGCTCGAGGAAGACAGGTCTGACAAATACCTATTTGGTTCTACCTACACTATGGGAAAAAATTTCAAATAGGACCTTTTTGGGTATGCATAGTTCATATTAGAAAATTACAAGGCATTAAGGAATTCATTTTCCACTATCATCATACATATATTTTGAACCGATTACCTTCACTTTCTATCAGTTACATCGAAATTTCATTTCGCACAAATTATTGTTGCTATTCATTTTGGGTATGATTATTTCAACCTGCCCAAACCCATGAGGCTTGACCTTTAACATCACTAGCCTAGTTAAATTATGCTTTCACATAAATTAAGTTAACCATGGAGGATTCACACCACTTCCTCCCAACATAACACATGTCACGGTTCTACTAACCAACAATTTTATAGAACTTGACCCTATTCACATCACATATGGGATGGAAACTACATGAACAAATTTTCTCTTATTGTAAGGTAACATTTGTGCAAATCTTCTAGCAGTCCCAAACTTAGTGGTAGGGAATAACTCTAGTTTTACCAACCTCAAATCTATTAAATTGAGCACATAGATCTATGGACAAACACACAACTCACAAGATAGATCACACAATTTACTCAGTTATTAAAGAATGAAACAGTGCAAAAATGGCTTGTAGCTGTGAATGCTTTTCATTAATCAAAGAGTAATTAGATAATAATTACAATGAAGTACAATGGCTTTAATAGCCACGAGCAATTCGAATCCACGTGAGGAAATTCAAATTGATTAGACTCTACTTGACTGCAGGTAACTAAGACCTTGTCTAAATCACTATCTGAGGACTCAATAGTTAACTGGCCTTGTCTAAACCATAACTGAAGTTCATCAGAGTTCTAAAACACAACTCAAGTGTCACATTCAGTGTTGACTAAGGCTAACTCACTGTGGTAGGTGAGAAATGCGCCCCTCCTTAGTGCAGTCAAGTAAACCTAGCGCTAACTGAATGTAGAGGACTAGAACTAAATGTAACTGACTCCTAACTTAGCTTGACTAGTCATCAACTGAACTGAACTGACCTTGGTTGGTTTCAGCACTCCCGGTGGCTCCTAAATTGTAGGGATTGGTCTAGGAGGCTCCTAAACTGATGCAATTAAGTGCAATCAATGGCAGTAATCCTCAATTAGTGTTCCTCACACTTTAGAAACTGAAACATGTGCCCCAATTAGGCCAAGTGGACCCATTGGTGCTAATGACTAAAAATAGACTGGATGGACTCCCGATTTAGACATGACTCCCGATTTAGACATATGACCAAATTGGATAGGGGAGGATTAATAATCCTAACAAAATCAACCCTGTAGATGTTGAAAATTAATATCTTTTTTTGGGTTAATTTTTTGTGCTTAGATTCACATGTGAGTACCCACCATTATATGTTGTTTGGTGATGCAAGGTTTTAGATTTAAAGGTAATGATGAGATATGATTTTTGTATGTTTAATGATGCACACAAATCTAAATTTGTATGTATGAAATGAGCTATGGATGCACCCTCTACTCTACCCTTAGATGTTAGTGATAATTTTTTTGCTAGGGAAATAAAAGTAGACCTCTAATGTTCTCACCTACCAATACAATATGCCTCTATTATCCTACAAATTCGGTATTAGAAATCTTCAACATTATGGCTCTTTTGATGCTTAATTTTGTGTGAGCATTTTTATTAAACTATAGGACATGTCACGTCTTTCATGAAGCTTATCTTGGACCTTTCTATTTCCCATGAATATTTTATGACGATTTTTTTTATGATTTGCCTAGATAGCATTGTAATGGAGTGGTTTGATGATTTGGGAAAAGGATAAAAATATTCATTTATGGGTTTTATTTAGATGTTTCTCAAGGAATTAGAACCTAACTATGAATATTCCTTAATGGAGCAATATTTTTCATCCAATGAACCACCTTTGCATCATATTTCAAATCTAGAAGAAGAGGTGGATGAAGAAGGCATGTCTAATGCATCTCCAAGAGAATAATATTTTGTTGATGAAAGCACACAAGAATCCACTTCATCCTCTCTTTGTCAAGACAAGGGTTTGATTTTGAATCATAGTAGGGACATGGACTGTTGTAAAATTTGTAAATAACCTATCTATGATACTTGTAGCGATGTGTCTAGTGAAGGTATTGTAGATTTTGAATCTTTGGGAAAGCCTAACATTGAGGAGGTAACTGTAGAAATTTTGTATGTTATTTTCCAACCATGTGCTCCTATTAATAATACAAATTTTGGGTGTTAATAATTGTAAATCATACTTACGATATGTTAATAACTATGAACCATTTAACAAGAAGTAATTATACCAATATAAGCATTAAAATAACCATATTCCTAGTTCTCATTCCTATTAAGATCTTCGTAGTGATAAGTATTTCTAAACAATCAAACCAAATTCATTTAAGACAGCAATAATATCTTAACATTCAACATATAATTTTCTCTACATTACAGACTTTTCTTATCATATGGAATCAATATAAGTTATAAGGAACTTGGAAAATAAGACAAAAATACCATCTAGTTAAGAAAATATCCAACCAATACCAAATTTAAGCAAGACTTTAAGGAGTCTCTTTAACTAAATCCAAATCAAATTTACCAATTTCAACCTACCAAAAAGTTCTTGATATAGTTATGGATTACTTGAATGAGATAGGAAAAGTAAGGACCTCCAAATTAATGACAAATGGATGATTACTATGTCATGAATTCAAGTCTTCCCTTAAACAGTGAAATAAGGGAAAAGTTAAATGTTTCCAAATGTATGCTAACAAAATAGGACTTAATAGAATCCACCCAACAATGAGCTAGGATTTGAAGTGATTTCAAGTAAATCAAACCTCTTAACAATGAACAAGGGTTTGAATGTAGTAGAATTTACACTTCAAAATTTAAAAATATTGTTGGTGTCTCAAAGAGGCTGAATTTGAATATTATGACATTCCAAAAGAGGGAAATCTGACAGTCAATCTAGGATACTGGAATCTCTTTTGTATGTGAAGTGCAAAATTAGATCCGAGTGTCAAATAAATTCACTATGGAATCTGGATGCACCCTCTACTCTACCCTTGGATGTTGGTGATAATGTTGTTTGCTAGGGAAATATGTGGTCATTTATATTGCTTGTTTAAAGACCTTCATAGCCCATTGACGACTTATATAACATATAAGGACTAGATATGTATCACCTTGCACCTTTTTTATGCGTTCCATTTTCACCAAAAAACTCACAAATACATGTCTGCTCACATTGCTAATTCAATGCTCAACACCTCTTGATGATTCCAATCATAAAAGGTGTCATTAATCCAATATTTGAATTTTCAAGGTGTGTAGGCTCCCAACAACACCTCATAATTCAAACCTCTTGATGCTTAAATAATAAAAGGAATAGTAGTTTATTGAAAAAACATGTAGCTTTGGGAGGATAAGATAAGATACTTTCTACATAAAGTCTTGAATGCCTCTGAAGTATAGAATATGTTAACATAGAAATAATTTCAAACTCTGTGCAAGTTCCTTCATGACAAAATAATTTCATTTTCAAATAACACGCAAATTATGACCTTAAATTCAATGTCTCAAACCAAAAGATCCTCTAATCAAAAGTCCATAACAATAGTCATCCCTTTAAGGGAATCAATTAAATATTTAAGGGTAGGGTTGGATAAATTCCCTCTACACCAGTGTTAAGTTTTCCCAATTTCACTTACCTTTGCACCCTAAAATTCTAGTGACTTGACAACCCCCCAACCTCACACAATTTTTTGTTATTTTAACGCCACTTGTTAATATGTATACCCTTATTCTATTTTTTTTAAATCTCACCCCCTTATTACCACTCAATACATTGAATTGTCTTTTAACTCTTTTGAAAACCCTCAATATGAACCCACATAATATGATATTGGTTTACCAACAAACCCATCAAACAAGAATACCTACACCATGAGTAGGGAACCCCTACTTGCATCTCATACTCCCTCAATGCATTCTTGGGAATCTCGACATTAGAGGATAGATCGATGCACAAAATGGATTTTGTTGTTTATGAGATGCAAAATTGTTGTAACAATGAACTCAATGGATAGCCATTGTGACCTTGAAATGACTAGCGACTGACACTTTCTCTTGTCATTTAAAAAATGAAAAGTTACATAATAAAGTTAGCAAAGTGAATTCTAGTCTCACATCTCACTCGCATGCCAAATATTCCTTAAGAGTGGTGCAGCAAGAACCCTAAAAAATTTCACGTGGAACTCAACATAGCAGACTAGTAAAAATGTTGAACATGAAGGGCATGGAAGAAGTTGAGACAAGAGTGGCATTGGTTATTTATACATATCACTAGCATTTTTAAATCCAAAATTTGACAGCATAGATGTCCGATTTTCGACATCATGATGTCGACCATCCGACAAGCATCTTATTTTTAAACGTCGGTTGCACTTCAATCTAGGATACTGGAATCACTTTTTTATGTGAAGTGAAAAATTAGATCTGAGTGTCAAATAAATTCACTATCATAACAAATAGAGATGCAAAACTAAATTTGGGTAAGGCACATATTTATTCATTAAAGCACCATTTATACGGACTTGAAAACTATGAATTTGGGAGATAGAAACAACACTATGGTGTTAACGATATCAATCTTAAACCAATTTTTTATTTTCCAAATGCATATATTAGAATGCTGAATTGCTTAGCATGAAAGGGTGAGTCTAGAGAAATATAAAATTAAAAGAAGATGGTCAAATTGGTATCCTTCAAGGATTCAACAGTATGCAATAATATTTCAAACAAGGATCCCTTTTAAAGGTTTAAAATCACCAAAGTATATGTATAGGTTCCAGCTCAATTCAATCACCCAAACCATGTTGAATCCATCACTATTCTTGTCAAATATAATTTTTAAACTTACAAGTATTTGCAATATATATTGCTCATACCTAAACACATCAAGAAAAAAATGCATCATGTTCATCAATCTTTTGTGCTATAGATATAACCAAAGTTCCTCTTATTAACATTCTTTAAAACCACCAATTTAAAACATGAGATACCTGAGACGAGTGCAATGAAGGGTTCCCATCATAGCTAAGAATATTTCATTAAAAATTCCACAAACTAAGGAATAGTATATCATTAAGGCTCAACAATAAGACCATATTTATTCCCAATTGGGATATTTATATTCTATTTTTCCTAACACCCGTTGTTCTAAATCCACCCATAGATGTTAGCTAGGGTAATACCATGTAATGGATGGGGTGATTAGCCGAGTCACATATACTTCTTACTTGTACAATATAATTCCCTCTTCTAGTAGAAACAATAAGTATGGAAACCATTCTAGTTGCAAGTGCCCCATGTTCATCCTACCTTCATATGGGAAACATGTTGATGTATTTGTAACTTCAGAATCTATTCACTTGTATATCTTATGTATTGTATTTCATTGTACCCCAATCTTCCTATTGGGGAAATCATTAATGTATTAATATCATGTAAAGTCATAGAGGTTAACCCTCCTTTGTTAATCGGGCGGGGAAAGTCCCCACATTTGATGGGCAGTAGGGTTATTAGACTCTCCTAGTGAAGTCGGACCTGGTAAGTAATTGTCAAGTCGGAAACTAGTATAAATAGAGGTGAACCTCTTTATTTGTAACACACACTCACTCAACTAGAGCGCATGAGTGAGAGAAGATGAGCTCGCACAAGTGAGAGAGAGAACAGCTGTCGGAGATCAGTTTTATGTCTTTGGGCTTTACTTTTGCGATTGGTGCTCATTCTATCTTTGAAGAAGTTGCAGGGTTTTCTCCTTTATGGTTTCCCTGAGAAAAACACTTTCTGTCTCTTGTCTCTTGTGATTATTGTTGTGCATGTTATTCTCTCATATAAGATTCTAGATCATATTGCTTAAATGATATAAATCTAACATGGTATCAGAGCTAACCTGAGAAGAAGACAGTGTGAAGCTGTAGAAGCTAGGGCTTCTTACTTTTTGGATCTCTCTTCACATATCATTAGAAAAAGTAGGCTAGGCTAACTCTCCATTGAAGGGTGCATCTTTTTGTCGAAGCAGAATTTGATTCTGGGCATTTTCAGTTTTTGAGTTGTCACTATTGCGGGAAATTAGGGATTTTCACATAAGAGAATTTTTTGAGTGAGACCATTATAATATTTCTCTCCTCCTCAAAATCTAAATGTAGAGACCAAGATCAAAATTTTTGGTTGGTTAAAACTCTGGGAAAGTCAAACCCTAATTTGACCTTGGACGTGAAAACCCTAAAATACTAAAACTAGTAGTTTTGGAACATTTGTTATATCTCGATATTGGAGAAGGATTAAGAGCCAAATCTTTTGCAGGCCGAAGATAAATTTCTGATGTAACTTTTATAAAATTTTCAGCCTCAGAGTCGCTATATTTTGGGAGATATGATTCCTCCAAATCAGGGTTCCATCCTATCCCAAGATTCATCCCTAAACAGGACACCTTGGGAGAATTGCTATATCTTGGGCTACAAAGGTTCAAATTAAATTTCACAAGATGTTCCAAATAGGGCACGTACTTTAATCTATTTGGTAAAATTTTAAGACCCCAAAGGTGAAACAGTGACACGTGGAAGTCTGTACAACTTCTCTATGTTGAACAGTCCTGAAACAAGTCACCTTGGGAAAACTCTCATAAGTCCCAATTCGTGAAACCAATTCTGATCAAACCTTTGGTGTTGGAAAGAGGATAGACGAGGGTACCACAGTAAGAAATTTTATCCAAAATGGAGTAGTACAATATCAAGAATTTCTAGAGAATAAATTGGAAAACTAGGGCTTCCTATTGCAGGAGCTTCTCTCCATTGTTTTCAGAAAAGGAGTACATTGGATAGCTCACGTTGAAGAGGTCGATATTTCTATCCAATCAGATCTAAAAGATTCCAAGTTTTGAAAATTAGGGTTTCTCTGACAAACCCTAGATCAGCCAGCTCCGGAACTAGGATGGACACATCAAATCGGTAAGATCTAAATTTTTGCTATTTACATTTGAGGTTCTTATTTCAAAATGACTAATTGCACCAGCTTGATGACAAGCTTGGTGAAGCTGGAAAATTCCAAGAAGGGAAGTATGAAATCTCATTGGTTCTTGAAGAAAATGAATTGGACACCTGCATAAGTGGAGAGGTTCTAGTTCTAGAGGGAGATGAGGCTAAAGCCTTACACAAGAAGAACTTGGTCAAGGCCAAGAGGGTCACTTTATACCTCAAGTTTCTTCCCTAAAGACACCTAAAGAGATATGTGGTTCCTTGACCAAGCTATTTTCAAGGGAAGAATATAAATCAGAAGAAGTATATGAACTCCGTGATCCTTTAAGAATTGACTTAGATCAGTCTTTCAATAGAGAAGTTATAAGAGCCAGAGGGAGATTAGGCTAAGGCTAGAGCCAAGAGAATCATTGCATATTATATTAAATATCATATCATCCCTCATGTTTCATCTCTGAAGACACCAAAAGGAAGTGTTCGATGCTATGACGAAGCAACCGAAGAAGAATAAGACATTGTTATAACCACTTTGAATGGCCTCCCAAGATCATGGGATTCATTCATTCGAGGAATGTGTGCCAGAAGGAAGTGATTACCTTCAGCAAACTCTGGGAAGAGCGCACATAAGAAGAATATCAACTCATAATAAGAGAAAAGAAGATGGGATAAATTGAAGATATAGCTCTCATGATTCAAAGAATATCCCTCAAGCGATGAGGAACATGAAGGACTTAATTCTTGAAGAACCTCTTATCCATATTAGCATTTAGATAAGAAATGATGATGTCATGAATGAAGAAGAAGATGAAGCAGAAAGCTTAAGAAGGAGTCTACCCACATGACGAATAAAGATAAGTATTCAATTGTCATTTGATGATATTATTTGGTTATGCATTTGTTTATATTCAGTTGATGTGCTATGCATGATAGAATGTTTGCATTAATGACAGTATACTACTAATATGCATGTGATGGGTAAGTAGATCATGGTGTTATACAATTCTCATTGCTACTTATCTATAATGAAATCTCTTTGCTGACATATTGGATTACTGCACAATCTAAATGATGTCATGGTAGAGATGGAAGAAATCTAGAAAGTTTGTATGAGATATGGATGAATGTTGTATTGACTAAAATAGTTGCATGATTATATCTTTATGCATAAGAATTTTCCATTATGATTATGCCTTATGAAATCTTTCTAACCATACAACTAATGCATTTGACTTGTAGGAAAGATCGCATACAATCACCTACAAGAAAAGAAGGATGAGACTTGTTCCAAAGAACAAGTGACGACAGTTCGAGAAATCATCCAAGATGAAGAATAATATGACAATACTTTAAAATAAATAAGAGGTCTTAGACACAATGCATTTATGTGACACTGTTGAGCGACATCATTGATGTAGAACCTTCCAATTGTGAAGAAGTAGCCAAGAAGAAAGGGGAGGAGAGTACCATTTCAAGAAGAATGATGTCTAGGATGCAATATCGAGACCTGAAGGGAATTCCATAGTGTCTTCCATATGGATCTACAAGATCCAGCATGCAGCAGATGGAAACATAATGGGATACAAGGAAAGATTCATAGCACGAGGATTCTCACAAAAAGAAGGTATAGACTACGAAGAGACATTTGTAGCCACTGGAACTTGAGACACATGACAGGCAAACTCATGTGTGCAAATTAAATAAGGCCTTGTACGAGCTCAGAAGGCACCCATGAGATAACACATACATGAGGAGCTTGGATATCACATAGAGTGATGAATATCTTAACCTTTGCTACAAGGTTGAAAATGAAATTCTATAGAGGATGACAAGCTCACAGATGGGTGCGAGAAAAACTTTTGAAAAGATTTAGGATCTTGGTATCCAATGACCCTATATAGATACATAGAATATTAGTAGCAGAGGAAGCTACTTGTCACTCCAGTACAGAATGTTTCAATACATAGAGTGTGTTAGTGCCAGAAATTGTTCTCAGACTACTAGAAGAACAAGCCAACACAATCTCAAATAAAAATAGAATAAAATTGGTTTTAAGGGTTTTGGTTGAAAAATTCATCAATCAAGGAGGAAATAAACAACAACAAGCTAATACAGAACTGAATCATGCAAGTTGGATAAACTAGGGATCAAACACATTCCAATAAACCATAAACATTACACATGAAACACTAATTTCATCCATGGTCTATAAGCATTTACATGAATAAACCTTTAAACAAGAAATGAAATTGTAGACTGAGCAATCAACCAGATCAGAAATGAAAAAGCATGACAAGTAAAAGGGTTTATCATTTTATATATAATCAATAACAGTCATCCACTTACATAGAGTTATAAATGATAGCTTGAGAAATCAAAGCTCCAAAAGCCTCTCCTTGAGTGAAAAATCTCCCCCACAAAACTGTATGCTTGTCTTCCTTTTATCATTACAAAGGTAAAGTAGTTCCATAACTACCTTCTAGGTTGAAATTTGAAATAGTTACATCAATTAGTTACATGATAACTCAAAATCTTTAAAGACAATTAACCCAAAAATAACAAATCGAATTTGGGGAAATTTGGCGAATTTTTGAAAATTTGGGTCTCAAAGACACCTTCATATCTCTCGATCCTGGACACCTATGAAAAACCTGAGAGAATTTGTTTTAAATGATTATGTTATGAACAAAAACCTCTCTTGGTTTTTAAAAATTCCCCTCCAATTGATCGTAATACGTGATGTAAATTTGTGGCTAAAATAGGAAATTATTAAATAATTCAAACCCTGAAAATAGGCCACAAAGATGAATACGAATCTCTCAAATGATAATAGTTGTTGAAAAAATGAGAGATTTTTTTGTACATGAGTCTGTTGTGGAGAAAAACCTCATTTGGTTTTCTAGAATTCGTTTATATCGCCTCGTAATCTGCTCCCAATGATATTGACAAAAACAGGAAAAACAGAGCTGCTACAGGAATCTCCTCACGAAAATATTTGACAAAGGACTCAAAAATGAGGGTTAGACTATAAAGAAAACTTGGAATAAACTTTTATTATAAGTTTTTGAAAGCTTAAAGATACACATATTAACTAAGGCTGGCCCTTTCGAACCGACCATTTGCACCGATCGGACGACCGCGGTCGTCGGACGTGACCGCTCACGCGAGCGCGGTCATCCGATCAATGCAAATGGTCGGTTCGAAAGCCGACTCCATTAACTAATAATCCAAAAAGACAAACCTTAAAACTAAATCAATGAAATAATTCAACCATTAAAAGCATTAAATCCAACAAAAATTATTGATTGTCAAAAGTTCTTAAAATCAACATAAAATGTAAAATCATTTTAAACCAACGATTGAAAGTTAGGACAAAAAGAACAGATAAACTAAGAATAAGATCTAGTTATAACAGAGTACAAAAGATAGAGGGAGAATGATGTTCTACTTCAGAGGGAGTGACTACAGAAGTTCCTGAGGTTCGATGTGATACAACAGGATGGACAACTTACTATGGCTCTAGGCTTTACTGAGACTAAAGTAGATTCCAACCTTTACTTCAAGGTTGAAGGTGGAATACCAGTGATGCTCCTGTTATATGTCGATGACTTGTTCCTGAGAGAAAAGAGGAACTCTTTAAAGTTGCAAGAAGGATACCTACTGCCGAGTTCGAGATGAAGGACTTTGATATGATGCATAACTTTCTAGGCTTGGAGGTGTGGCAGAATGCGGATGAAATCTCCTTGGGACAAGGGAAGTATGCAGTAGAGATCCTAAAGAGGTTCGGGAAGATGGACTACAAGGCCATGACCACACCTATGGCATCGAACCTGGAGCTATTGAGTGATGCTTCATCAGAATCGGTTGATGCTACGATGTATCGCCAGATGATTGGGTACTTGATGTACCTCACGAATACAAGACCAGATATTTACTTTGCTATGAACAGATTGAGCCAGTTCCTGGCAGATCCGAGACATGTTCACCTGGTTGCTGCAAAGCATATTCTGAGGTACCTTAAAGGTACAATTGATTATGGGCTCAAGTATGAGGAGAATCAGAAAATTAACTTGGAGGGTTATGTGGATTCGAATTGGGAAGGCAGTTCCATTGTTAGGAAGAGAACTTCGGGGTGCTACTTCAGTATGGGATCAAGTGTGATCTCTTAGTTTAGTAGGAAGCAGTCCTGTGTGGCACTAAGTATAGTTGAAGCAGAGTATGTCGCAGCTTGTTCGGCTAGTTGTGAGGAAGTGTGGCTAAGGAAGCTACTATATGATTTTTTTGATCTCCAGTTGGATGCTACTTGTATATATTGCGACAACCAGAGTTGTGTGAAGTTGTCAGAGAACCCGGTGTTCCATGACAATTCCAAGCATATCGATATCAAATATCACTATATCAGGGATATGGTGCAGAGAGTAGCAGTGAAGCTCCAATATGTTGCGACGGACGAGAAGATAGCTTATGTGTTGACCAAGCGATTAGCCATAGTGAAGTTTGAGTACTTCAGAGAGAAGCTTGGTGTTCTCCAGATTGAGGTTCCTTCCAAGAAGAAGTTATGAGTCCGTGAGCCTTTCTGACATCGTGGTAGCATTGTTCCTCCCATGGTCAAATGTAAGTGTTGTGCCTTTCTGACATTGTGGTAGGATTGGTTCCTCCCATGGTCAAATGTAAGTGTTGTTCCTTTCTGACATGGTGTTATGATTGGTGCCTCCCATGGTTGGATGTAAGTGCGTAGCATTTCCCTGGATGGTATTAGGTGTGTCCTACCATACCAGTGGATGTAAGTGTTGGGGCCTTTCCCTGGATGGTAGTAGGTGTGTCCTACCATACCAGTGGATGTAAGTGTTGGATCCTTTCCCAGATGGTAGTAGGTGTGTTCTACCATGCCGATGGATATAAGTGTTGGAGCCTTTCTCGAATGGTAGTAGGTGTGTCCTACCATGCCGATGATATAAGCATTGAAGAAGAAAACCTACATGGAGGCTAGGCCTACAACCAGCATGAAAAAGCGTTGTCTTTGTAGAACTTCCTATGACGAGTAGAATTGAGAGATAGCACCATTTGCTCGAGATAGCAGGAGAAGTGATGATGATGATGATCCAGTTTGATGATGATCCATCTTTGATGATGATACAGTGATGAATACTTGTGTTGATGAACTGTGTTAAGAGAATACATTCCTAGTTAAGAGGGAGTGTTGATGTATTTGTAACTTCGGAATGTATTCACTTAAATATCTTATGTAATGTATTTCATTATACCCTGATGTTCCTATCGGGAGAATCATTAATGTAATCAAGTGATGTAAAGTCATAGAGGTTAACCCTCCTTTGTTGATCGGGGGGGAAATTCCCCACAGTTGAGGGGCACTAGGTTTATTAGAATCTCCTAGTGAATTTGGCCCTAGTAAGTAATTGTCAATTCGGAAACTAGTATAAATAGAGAGTAAGACTCTCTATTTGTAACACACACTCACTCAATTGGAGCGCATGAGTGAGAGAAGATGAGCTCGCACAAGTGAAAGAGAGAACAGTTGTCATAGATCATCTTTCTGTGTTTGGGTTTTACTTTTGCTATCGGTGCTCATTCTATCTCTAAGGAAGTTGTGGGGTTTTCTCCCTTATGGTTTCCCCAAGGAAAACTCTTTGTGTCTCTTGTCTCTTGTGATTATTGCTATGCATGTTATTCTCTCAGATAAGATCCTAGATTATATTGCTTAAATGATAAAAATATAACAAAACACCATATGCCCTATCATTTGTATGTTATTTGTGCCAGTCAGCACATGCAAGAGATAGTGATTTGTATTGGGTTTATCCTACTCAGTCTCATGTTTACAACCCCTCATGTAGTGGCACACCATTCATTAATGATTCTACATCATATGTGTCTCCCTTAGCCCATAATCCCTTTTTTCCTTTCCTATCCCTCCACCATGACATTCAATATCTTAGGCTCTAATTCCTCAGTCTCAACCCATATTGAATCAACCAAAACCTCTTTATTAAGGGTACATTTATGCTTAGAAAAATGTTCCCTATCCTCATCGCATGCCCAATCCTTCAAATATGAAACCCAATGTGGCATACATATAAGATGTACCTCACCCAATTCATCACTTCTCTCTCCCCTAAAGACGCCTGATTTTCCTAATATATCTACTTCCATATTCAATTATCAACAAGAGATTATAGAGTATTTAAACAACCCTAGTTTCCCTTGGTACAATATGTACCATAATGCTTAATTTCTTTCTTAGGGTGCATTCACCCCTAGAATATATTTTGATCAGTTCTCCATCAAATCAAAGGATTTCATACAACTTGACCATGTAGATTGGTTGAATGAACTTATACCCGTGACTGTGTCTAAGGAGAATTCGTAGGGTTAAAAGAGGCTTCCTCAGGCCCTAAATTTTCAGCAGCAATAGAGGTTACTCATGCCCAAAATTTGCAGCAGCAACAGAAGTTACTCAGGACCAAAATTTGCAGTAGAAATAGAGGTTACTTAGACCCGAAATTTGCAATAGAAGCAGAGGTTACTCAGTCCAATACATGAGTAACATTGTTTGAGGTTACTTAGACCCGAATTTTCAAGGAGAAGGTAATCATTTACTCTCTTGCATCAGTCCAATACAGTCTTAAATTTTGGTGGTATGACAATTTGGTTTTTTACTTGATTTGGGGCTAGAAATAATCCTATCTTGGAATCATCTTGGGGTCTTCACCAATACTTGAACATGACAAATTGACTGTGTTGAGGGTTTCCACGGTCCTAACTTTGACATAGTACAAGCATCTACTCATCTTTCTTTTGGGGATTGTCCATACATGAGTAACATTGTTTGAATTCTAAGTTTGGAGATATCCCTCTTTGCAAACATATTTGTGGTCTTTTTGGTTTAAGGGTCTCTCTCTTAGAATCTACCCACTCTAAGATTGGACTTATTTTGAGTTCTTTTCAGCAGCAAACATCCACAATCAGCATAATTTTAGGCCATCCACAGTGATCATGCATCTTGAGTTACCTTGGATGACATTGTTTAAGGTTGATTTTTGTCTAAACTTGGGTCACTTACAGGTAGGTTATCTTCAGCAAATAAAAACTTGTGTATAGTCTTGAAGCTATCCAAATTAGGCACAATTGATCCATTAATGCTGACATTTGAAGACAATTGAGTTGCTGTGAAAATATAACTAGTATCCTGTGCTATGATGGTGTTGACTGGACTTAGCTTGACAAGTTGTGGTTGACAAGAAGTCTTCTTGACTGAGTGTTTGGAAGTTCGTTGAATCTGTAACCTAAATAATTGTAAGTGTTGAAGTTGTCCTGATATGGTTTGAGAAACAGGGTTGACAATGGTTAAGTGACGGAGATAACCTGACTATGTTTGGAGTCTTATTTTGTACAATGATAAAATAGTCCATAGTATTGACATCTTCCACTGCATACAGTCTGAATTAATGAGTTGGAACAGTCCTTGTACAGTGATTTATATAGAAGACATACTCAGCCCGAGTGTAAGTTTTGACATGCACAGATAAAGGTAAGATCACTGCACACAATGATGATGCATATTATGATGATGTTGTTGATGCATACTTCTTGATACTCTTGATGATGAGGTATACTTTCTAACACTACTGTATGATGATGATGATATGATGTTGAAGGTTCAATGTACACTATGATGCCTTGTACACCATGATAATGCCTTGTACACTATTGATGATGCATACTCCTTGATGATGTATATTTGTTGATACTCCATGATGATGAAGTGTACACTGTGGTGATGCTTTGATTATGCATACCTGATGATCAATGAGAGCAGTGGTAACCATGATGGACATGAACAAATATTGACTAGTAGTTTTGATGAGCAGATTGACAAGCAAAGAGTGATGAGAAGAATCTAACCAACAGAGGTTGATAAGCATAGGTAGATGTGTGTGCAGCAGATTGATGACAATCAAAGATTGGCATCAAGCTTGCAATATGAGTCTTGCACTTGAGGATTGGAATTATCAACCCTTTCTTAGTTGGAGATAAGAAAACCAGGTTGAGTCTTGTTACAAGAGTTGGTGCTCTTTTCATCAGTTGGTGTTGATTGTAATCGTGAAGATTGATCAAGTATTCCATTACCATAAATAAAGTTTACATTACCTATATTGTTGTGTCTCTCTTTGATGTGTTTGTTGTGCTTATGATTTAACTTATGAATATGATAATGTGATTGGTAACATAATGCTTGATATACTCTGATTGATTAATTGAAGATGAAAAAGTTTAAATTGCTTTCGCACTGATTCACCCCCCCTCTTAGTGTAACCATTGTGTCCAACGGGTGTCAACATCAAAATCAGGATTCTTATGGAGCTAGGGTTCCATTCTGATTTATGACTTCTGAGTCAGAGGCTGGTAGCGCCCAGCGATTGTGAATTATCGCAGTTCTGATGTCGAGGGGCAACGCCAATGTCAGGATCGACAGGTCGTTGGTAGGATGTTTGGAGTCTTATTTTGTACAATGATGCCAAAGTGTCGACGTCATAATCAGTATGTCATTTGGGAGTGGGTTTACATTAATGTCAATGTCTGAGATTCGACATGTCAACATTGGGTAACTCTAAATCCCGACGTTAGGGAAACACATTAGGGTTGTTTTGTTAGAGACTCATGATGACGTGACGACTTTCAACCTCCAATGTAGGAAATTTTTGGAAGGAACTGTCAAGTCGAAAAAGCAATATGAAACCGTCAGGGTTGTCATAATTGTTAATCAACTAATTGATCTGACATCAAAATGTCAGAGCAGTCCCATATGAAGTGATTTCGACCCTTTTTAATACTGTTAACATTGTTACACAAAAATAAGAATATCATAATCGAACAAAAACCACATTCAACAAAATAAAGTGTATTTATTACTTGAACGTCAATCGAGACATAATGGCAGAGGTCCCCTGACCCAGAATTGCTCAGAAATGGTTGAACTAAACCATATGGATTCGCCTCCCCATGCCCACTCCAATAAAATATCAAGTTATTTTTGTATCTGGAAACTCATATTTCTCTAAGAAAGGACAAGTAATTCAAACTATCTAGGAAACACTCTGGTACAGCATTTCCATCACAGGAAACTCATATTATACTGAGAAATCACAAACTATCTAGGAAACACTCTAGAATAGTATTTCCATCACAAGAAACTCATATTATACACACTAATAAGCACAATAAAATATATCCATGCAACACTCTAGCATAAATAAAACATCAACTCTATCCAAGAAACACTTTAGCATAGATCGATTCTTCATACCTTCATGCAAGGTCTCCAATCTCTAAAATATATCCAGGTACACTTTCGCATAGATCAGCTCCAATATCTATCCAAACAACACTCTAGCATAGATAAATCGGCAATGGAAATGACCCCAAGAAACACTCTGGTATAGCCCTTCCTCGCTAGAGGAGAATATGAGATCGAAAAAAAACTCATGAAGCTAATTTGAATCCTCTAATATCCATCCCCTCATCAAGGTGAATTCCAATCGACGGGGAGAGGAAGATTCTCAACCAAAAGATTCTCCCTGGAATGGAAAAAGGTGGCTCTGCAGGGTGGGAGTTAGACTTTCCCCAAATGTACTGGATAAAAATAGCCATTAGAAGTGCAAGAGGGAAGACCACGCTGCAAAATAGGTCCACAATCAACCAAGAGGGAACATGATCCAAGAGATATTTGCACAATAACTCCATAAGACACCAATAAAAAAGAATATTTCTCATCAACTAGACAAGAGGGTCCACAAAACTGTCCCATAGGCTAAATAATTACAAATAGGTAGCAAAGAGATTTTCTAGGAAGAGTAGAAATTCTTGGTCCCAACCCCTCCCCTTCACATTTAGTTGTCCATGTTGAGAATAATTATTATTAAAATAATATTAGTTGATAACAACAATAATAGTAAGAATATTGTCCTTAGTCCATAGTCCAGGAACCCAATGCGACATACCACACCATAATAGTCACAACATATGTTCATGGTTTAACATAATAGGAGTATTACATATTCCCTCCCCTTAAACAATGCATCGTCCTCAATGCATACTTATTCATTGATGTCCTTATGCATCTTCAGAAACATGGGGGTATGCTTCCCTCACAGCATCTTCTAGCTCCCAAGTTGCCTCAGCGGGGTTGTAATGGGTCCATTGGAATTTTACTTTCCTAATCTATTATTTCCTGAGCACCTTGGTTTTTCTGCTCAAAATGCAGACTAGTTGTACCCGAAAATCCCCTTCTAGTTCCACCTGGATCAGATTCCAATCAACCACATGATTAGGATCAAATATATATATTTTTCAACAAGGATACATGAAAAACATTATGTATTTTTATGCAAGTAGGCAATGCAAGATCATATGCAACAAGTCCTATCCTCTCTAGGATCTCAAAGTCTCCACAGTATCTAGTAGCAAGCTTGGAGCAATTTCCTAAGTTCAAGGTACTCTTCTTAGGCTTGACTTTCAAAAAGACAAAATCTCCAACATTAAACTAACTTTATGTTTTGTTCTTATCTGCATAACTTTTATGTCTATCTTGAACTGCTTTTAGGTTCTGCTTGATCTTGAACATTTGATCCTCCATATCCAGTTCGGTCCAACAAATGATTTTGTCTACCGGATTATCCCAACCAATGGGTGTATGGCACTTCCTCCCATATAATTCCTCAAAGGGACTCATCTTCAAAGAGGCATGATATCCATTGTTATAGGAAAACTCTTCTAGGTGTAAGTAGTCTTTCACATAGATGTCTGCTCCATCACATACATTATCAACATGTCCTCAATTACTTGATTAACTATCTCTGTATGACCATCTGTCTGAGGATGGTATGTTGTATTCATGTTTAATTCTATACCAAAACCTTTGAACAAGCCTTTCCAAAATTTACCAGTGAATTTTGAATCTCTATCTAACCCTATAGCTTTTGGAATCCCATGCAATCTAGCCACTTCTTTTATAAAGATGTATGCAATAATAGTTGTTGTATGAGTTGTATTTACTGGAATGAAGTGTGCTGCTTTAGTCAACTTTTCCACCGCCACCATGATGGCATCATGTTGGGTTCTTGTCTTTGGCAATGTTATGATGAAATCCATAGTGATCACATCCCACTTCCACTCTGGTATAGGTAATGGCTATAACAATCCAGTTGGATGCCTATGTTCTATTTTAACTTTCTGACATCCCATGCATCTAGCAATGTACTCTACAGCATATTGCTTCATTCTTTTTAGTGCATGTAGACAAATTCTAACAACTATAAAATAAAATATTATTTAGATTAGTTAATTTTCTTATGAAAGGGTGTAACCCTTTAGTTTACATGCTCAAAGCCTATTAAGGCGATCTTCCCTTGTAATTATTAAATCATTCAATATATTATTATTATTCATATTCATTATTAAAATGATAGTCGGATTTGACTAACGGACAACCGGATTCAGTTGCTCCATTTGGTATCAGAGCCAGATCGGCTTCTCAACCCTGCACACTCACTAGAGCTTGGATTCGGCTCCTTTGTTTGTCTCTCTTATTCCTACACCTCACCTCCTGCACTAACACTACTCTTCTTATCCCTTCACAATGCTCTACCCATACTCGGCTACCCACTCGCGTGCCCATATCCCACTTGCTCTCACTGCACTCCATTTCCCTATGCTTCCCTTCACATCCTACTTCTTCCTTCCCACGTTCCCATCCATTTCCTTTCTCATCACCCCGTCCACGCCCATGCCTCCATGCAAGTCCAACACCTCGTCCACGCTCGCCCCTCCTCTCCAACCCTCACTCCATCCACTCTCGTGCCTCTGCTCCAATCCATCACCCTGCCCACGCCTACGTCTCTGGTCCATCCCTCCGCCATCCCTATTCCCGCGCCGACCTCCCTTCTCTTCCAACGCTCTCCCTCGTGCTCTCCCCATCTACACTCCCCACCGCATGTGCCTACCCCACCCTTTCGCCCTCTCCAACTCCCAACCCCTCCATCCTCCACCTTGCACCTGTTCCACCGCCGTCGCTCCACTTCCACGACCTGCACAAACCAACAAAAAAATTAAATATTATAATATAATATTTCAAAATATTATAATATAATATTTTAAAATATTATAATATAAAATTATTATAATATTTAATTTTGTTTTATTATATTTAAAACAAAAGAATAATATAAAGGGTTCATTATATAATAATTAATATATAATTAATTATTATTCTTTTAAACTTGTTTAAAGAAAAAAAACTATATACAAAATAAAATATAGTTTATGAAAAAATATAATAATAGTAATATTAATTAATTAATTAATTAATATATTATTATTCAATTCACCTCAAAAGCCAAAATAGCGTCGAAATACACACCTCCGTATACAAGGTCCAAGACCATGGAGGAACTGAAAGAGAAGATCGAAAAAATGGAGGACATAAAGTCTATTGTCGCTAACCAAGAAGGCTTGAAGGAAAAGATGCAAAATAACAATATATTACTCAAAAATGAGCTTGTTTTGGTACTAGAAAGAAGGCTCAACGACAAACTTGACATCCTGAACGAAAAACAAAAAGACGTGGATGACAAAATGAGTACCGTGACGCAAAACATAAACACCTTAACAAAAAACATGAGCACCATGGCGCAGAACCATAATACATTAATCGAGATGTTACAAAGGCTCATACCCAGTCCGAGCCAAGTCAGCGGTCCACACATGCTAGATGCCTCATCTCATGGTGCCACCCAGGAAACACTCGTAAAGAATCAAGAAGAATTGCAAAAAGAAATAAAGATTAACAATGTGACGCTTAACACAACTATTCAACAGCAGGGGTCATTCAACAAAGCATGAAGCTCCGATCCAACTATACAAAGATGGAGCTCAAGACGGCGTTCCCAAGGAGAAGGCGCTGCGCTGAAAGGGTTTAACGCCTCAAGGCATCCATGGCTACACCTGGGGGAGGGATTTCCCCTCCCTCTGCTCCTTCTTCGGCTGCTGAAGCCTTCCGGCGGTTACTCAAATCCCCGGGTTTCAAACCTGTAGCCCCAGATATTCTGAAGTTCATCAAAAAACTGGATGCCATTCCTGAAATCGACCTCCCTCCTGAACACCCAATCAAGATCGCGCTAGCTTTGGCGGAGCGAGGACTGGTTGGCCATTTCATGGGGCTCTAGCCATCAACAAGAACTACAGACGACTAGATCCAAAGAAATTGGAGGCCTCGGCTCAAGAACAGTGTAACCTGCTACCCTGTTGGGCAAGGGTTCTTCATCTTCGAATTCATAGCAAAAGAAGATCGAGATCTCTTATTCAGAAATGGCCCGTATTTCATGGGTTCCCAGGGTCTGTATCTCCCGGACTTCAATGCAGAAGTAGATATGCCAAAAGAAGTTCCAGTGTGGGTTAGGCTCCCAAATCTGCCAGTGCATTGCTGGAACACCCAAACCCTTGAAAAAATTGGGAATGCTCTCGGAAGATACATCGATAAAGCCGAAAACAAGGGTCAATACTCCTGTGCCAGAATTTGTGTAGAAGTCGACCTCGAAGCAGGGATGCCTGAGGCAGTGAAACTAAAAGTTGGAGAATGGCACTACTTCCAAAAGCTGGATTACGAACAATTACCATTCAAATGCCGACTCTTCCATGAACATGGCCACTTCCAAAGAAATTTCCCCAAAAATCAGGCTCCCGAAGAGGGAGAAGGATGGCAAACGGTTGAAAAAGGGAAAGCTACTGGCAAAAGTAATGGGAAAAAAGATGAAGTGGACAATCATACGACCAGCTCAACCAAAACGAACCAGGCAGCCACAAATATCGCCCCAACGACAACTCCAAATGATGAAGATCTACAGCAGATCAATGATCCAACCGAGAAAGAACCAACCGCTGAAAGCAACAAAAGCAATCCAAAAGGAAACCATTCAGCTGCTAGAGAGGACGCAGAATCGCTGGAGCCAAGGGAAATACCCAATATGGATTCGGGAGTGCTGATGGCAACTGAGGCACCTGGATCTTCCAAAGAAGCTAGCGCAGATCCTCAATTAGAAACAGATCCGGATGAAGAATCGGACGAAGGTTCCTCATCAAGCAGCTTGCATGCAACCCCCATCAAAAATCCAAGAGGAAGGAAATCAAAGAAAAAGAAAAGAGAAGAAGCAACGTACCTAGCAATCTTAGACGGATCACAAAAGACCCTAAAAGGCATAATGAACACCAGATCCAAAAAAGGAACAGCACCGGCCCCAAAAGGGGCCATCCCCACTCAAAGTAATTAATGCGGTACATTTCCTGGAATTGCAGGGGCCTTGGATCGGCTTTAAAAGAAGAAGCAATGAAAGACTTGGTTCGTATCCATAAGCCGGAGATTCTGCTAGTCCAGGAAACAAAAATGGAGGAATCGGCTACCCTCCATGCTGGAAATAATTTCTGGAAAAAAGGGCCTGGGGTAGGCAACAATTCCAGAGGCGCATCTGGAGGAATTGCCACTTTTTGGGATGCCAGCCTGTATGAAATTGAAGATGAGACTCAAACACTGCACTGGGTGTTCACAAAACTTATCCACAAATCCACCGGGAAAATTGTAAGTCTTTTCAATCTCTATGTCCCTGCTGCTTATTCTGAAAAAAAAGATTGCTGGAATATGCTTGAATCCTTCCTTAACTTGCATCAGTTAGAAAATATTATAGTAGCAGGTGATTTGAATGTCACTATGGCTTCCAATGAAAAGAAAGGTGGAACTCTGGTCAGAGATCCTTCGAGGGAGTGGGTGGAAGACATTATTCTTGGGTGGGACCTGATTGACATACCTGTCAAAGGAAAGTTTACTTGGACAAACAAGCGAAGTGGTCCCGGCCATGTAGCTGCCAGGCTTGATAGGTTCCTTGTCCACTCTTCATTTCTCTCCTTAGGCCTCTTAGCCTCTTCCAAAATCCTACCCCACTGCACCTCATACCATAAGCCCATTCTCCTTGAGTTGACCACTGAGCAAAACCTTGGCCCGATACCCTTTCGTTTCAGCCCTCTCTGGTTCCATCAGCCAGACTTTATGCATGTAGTTTCCGAATCCTGGGCAACTCAAATCAAAGGTTCTCCTTCCTTCATCTGGGAAGCAAAAATTAAGAAGCTAAAACTTGACTTGAAAGATTGGGCAAGAGGCATTACTTCCCCCACATAAAAAAGGAAAGTGGCTCAAGCAGAGCTGGAAGCTCACCAAACCTTCATGGACTCCAACCCCGTCTCAGATTGTCACTTAAGAACGGAAGAGAGTTTGCAAAAAGCTTTCCATTTGGCCTGTAGGGTGGAAGAAGAATACTGGAGGCAAAAATCCCGCAATCTCTGGCTCCTAAGTGGGGACAAAAACACTAAATATTTCCATAAGCAAGCTGAAGCCCGAAAGAACTACAAAGCGGTCTTTGAAATAACTTATCAAGGAGAGCTGATCAATGATTTCGAGGGCATAAAGAAGGCTGCTGAGGATACTTTTAAAGAGCTGTTCACAACTCCCATTGAGGACCCGCTTGACATCCACACCCACCCTTTCGACCTCATCCCTCAGCTTATCAACCCTGAGGAGAACAACTCCCTTATCTCTCCAGTTACTATGAATGAGCTAAAATATGTTCTCGAGATCATGAAGCCGAATAGCGCCCTTGGTCCGGATGGCTTCACCACTAGATTCTTCACAGGCTGCTGGTCAATAATTAAGTATGATCTCTTAAGAATGATCAGGTATTCACAAAAGGTCAACAAATTGGGAGGCAGCACCAATTCCTCCTTCCTAGCCCTGATCCCAAAAGAAAAAGGAGCCAACTCCTTCAACAGATTCAGGCCGATCTCTTTGTGTAACATAGGTTACAAGATTATCACCAAGATTATAGCCACCAGGATAAAAAGAATTCTGCCAAGGATTATCCCAGAAAACCAGGGTGGATTCATCAAAGGCAAGAAAATTCTTGACAACATCATTCTTGTCCAAGAAGCAATCCATTCCAGCTTTCAGCGCAGCGAAAAAGGTATGGCCATTAAACTTGATTTAGCTAGTGCTTTCGATCGTGTAAGACATGATTTCCTGTTTGCTGTTATGACCAAATTTGGCTTCTCACAAGCCTTTATAAGCTAGATAAAAGGCTGCGTGGGTGATCCATGGATAGCCCCACTCATTAATGGCAGGCCAACAAATTTCTTCAAAGCCTCCAGAGGACTAATACAGGGCTGCCCTCTATCCCCTCTTCTCTATGCCATTCAAGCTTCAATTCTCAGCTTTCAACTCAATCTCAGTCAGGACATCCACACGCTGCCAGGGCTAAGAATTTCAAATAATGTACGTGACATAAATCATGCACAATTTGCCGATGACACTCTTCTGCTAGGAGGAGCAAATCCGCATTCAGCTGCACAATTCAAACATGAGCTGGACATATACAAAAAGGTCTCTGGCAGCAAAATAAATTTTCAGAAAAGTAAAATTTTCAGTTGGAATTGCTCAGCAAGAGAGCTAGGGGAAATTGCAAGAGCGCTTGGAATGGAATGCACTATGAATTGGGATAACTTCCTTTACCTGGGTATACCCATCTGCAAAGTCAAAATCAAACCAACCTATTGGGATCCCACAATAGACAAAATCAAGGACAAAATCCAAAGATGGAATGCAAACTGGCTCAATCTTGCAGGGAAGACAACGCTTATAAAAGCAGTTCTGAACAGCATGCCAATTTATCAATCATCAATCTTGCTCGCTCCAAGCTCTGCAATTCGTAAGATAGAAGGTCTTCTCAAGAAATTCATTTGGGAAGGGGGCAAAGGGAATGCAAAAAAACTCCATCTTGTAAGCTGGGATAAGATCAAAAAGCCAAGAAATGAAGGAGGGCTTCAAATTCGTAGTTTACACAACCAAAATCTAGCCCTAGGAGCAAAGCTGCTTTGGCAAATGATCACCGGGAAAGAAAGCTGGAGTAAGAAAGCTCTCCGCAAAAAATATTTTCCTGGCTCAAAGAAGAGGTGCTTGGACAGGCAACCTCCAAGCAGAAAAGGTTCTCCGGTTTATAAACTCTGTATTAAAGCGCTGGAGATGTTAAAAAAGAACCTCTATTGGATTCCGGGAAATGGTAAAAATATAAAGATGTGGGATGACTCAATCCTTGGGAATCCTCCTCTGGGGTCTTGCTCGGAGGTTGACAACATCAAGCTTTGGCTCTTGGCTAAAGGAGTCACCACGCTCTGGGACATATCAGCTTGGGATGACATCCTCTGGATAGGCTGGGCACTTGGTGACCCTCCCCCTGAACTCACAAAAGAAGCTGAAACTCTCATTTTCCTCCTCCAAGGAAAATCTCCTATTAAAAAAAATCTTAAAGATAGAAGAGGGTGGGGTAATTTATCAGGGAATTACTCAACTTCAGAAGGCTACCAGATCAGTCATGCAATCCCTTCAGTCGCCCCCAATCCAGTGATCTGGAAGCATCTTTGGTCCAAGCCATTTATTCCAAAAATTGACTTTTTCTGTTGGACCCTGGCCCACAAGAGTATTCTGTCAGGGGAAAATCTTAAGAAACATGGTATGGAAGGCCCTTCCCACTGCCCTCTCTGCAAAAGTGAGGAAGAAACTGCTGGTCACATCATGTTGTGCTGTCAATTCTCCAATAAGGTTTGGACCAAAGCTTTGGGACTAAATCCGGGAATAAATCTACCAGAAACTATTCAAGAGATACTCTCAAAGTGGATGAATCTGTCGCCCTTTCATCTGTCCAAGAAGCCTCTTCTCCGAACAACCTAGAACTGGTTCCCAAAAACCATATGCTGGAAGCTGTGGATTGAAAGAAACAACCGTATTTTCAGAGATCATGAAAGTCAGCCTGATAAAATTGCAGCCCAAGCCAGAGCAGTTCTTGCGGAAGTTCTGGAGCATAATCTGAATGACTCTAATGGCCTACTCCCTGAAGAATCGGATTGGCTTTACTTGATCATTTCCAACCTGTAGAATAGACCCTGTCCTACTCTACCTCATCCAACCCATTGGGAAATCAGGCTTGAGGAAACAAATTTTCTCAGTTGGAAGTCCTCGCTGAACACTCACTGTCTCTTCTTTGACGGTGCTGCAAAATGCAACCCAGGTCAAGCTGGCTATGGGGAAATGATAAGCTTGGCCAATGGAGATATGAACACTAGCTACTCTTGGGGCCTCGGCACTGAATCTAACAATATCGCCGAATTTTGTGGCCTTCTACAGGGTCTAAAAATTGCTCTGTCCAAGAGAATCACCAAGTTATCAGTCTTTGGGGACTCTAAAATGCTGATCCAGGCTCTAAACCGGAAGAAGCGGCCTAACCACCTCAGGTTGGCTCAAATTTATCATAAAATCCGCCACTTAAGCAAAAAGTTTCACTCTATAAGTTTTTATCATGTGCTAAGGGCCCTAAATTCGCTGGTTGACAAAGCAGCAAACCAGGGAACTCTCCTGGTAAGAGGGGTCTTAGTTGTTGATGGGGATGAAGATAGATGTGACATCCCGTAGTCTCTGCAGTTTATCTTTCATTTGGCAGCGTGTTCTACTGACCGGCCAGGACTCTGTGACCCTGTCCCTCCACTATTCTATGACAGGATTTCCCAAATCGCATAGGATGAGCTCTGCTCCTCGTCTTTATTCAAGTGCAGTCAAGAATCTGATCCCTCTTCGCTTAAATATCCGCTCTGAATCACGTTTCTCTCTTCATTCTGCCAGAAGTTCTAACCAAATCGCAGAAGGAGGACAGCCTGTGACCACCTTCTCAAACCGTCGGTTATTTTTTGAAATCGTTCTCTCCAACCTTTCCAGAACTGAAACTGAACTCTCAGAGGAGTTTTTACAAAGTAGAAAGCCTCTGCTAGATTGCTGGAAGCGCCTGCATTTCATCTCCCTTTCTAAATCTGATCGGTTCGCTCCTCTCTTGCTGATAGATATGGCTTCCTCTTCAGAAACCGGTTCCACAGCTAATGAAAAGCTCGAATCCTTGGAGACCTCTCTGGGAAGGATCAGAGCACGACTTGATCAGCAAGATAAACTACTGGATGAGTCCAACAAGGCGAGGGAGACAGCGTGGAACTTCATCATTGAAGACCTCAGGAAACTGAGAGCAGATCACGAAGAATCATTTGAAAAGCTGGGAAATCTCAAGGAAACTACTCAAACACATTTCAAGGTCAATGCCAATGTCCATGGCAATACCGGCAACCGATTCAGTGCTCTGGAGAACGCTATTGCAAATCTGCAGTCTAAAATGGGCAAATGATCAGCAGTCTGAAGAATGTCTGTATTTCTGGGTCAAGCAGTACGCCTACCTTATGTTTTCTTTTCCCGCTCTCTTTTATCTCTTCTTTCCGTCCGTTGGAAGCATTGGACTCTTTGACTTTTTTTCCAACACTTTATGGCTCTATGTTCCTCTGTCAAAGCATCCGGTAGCTGGTTTACCGATCTCTTTTTAATCTACTCTTATGTTATAGTAAAAAAAAAACAATGTGACGCTTAAGCAAGAGATAGAAACACAAGTACTGCCAGATATAGAGGCACGATTAAACAACAAAATAAATGCTATGAGTAAAATAGTAGAGAAAAGAAAAACTAAAAGTCACCGCCAACAACGAAGCAACTCAGATATGTCACTTTCATCGTCCAGTAGTTCTGAGCCACCATCAAACCAAAAGGCAAAAGGAAATCAACGTCGTCCTTACAAAGTGCACCCACCTAAGGCAAAAATAGAGTTGTCGAAATACAATGGGAGTGAAGACCAATGCGTTGCTTGGCTAAACAAAGCATAAGAATACTTCGACATTTACAACATTCAATCTGACGAGGAGAAGGTGAAATATGCGTCGATGCATATGGAAGGGTACGCCTATAATTGGTACTTATGGTGGAAGAGAGATAATTTTACCTACACCTGGAACTTGTTCAAAAATGATTTTTTTAATAGGTTTCAAGGAATCAAAGAAGATGAATTTTTCACTAAACTTACCAGACTACAACAAGTCGGAAACGTTGAGGAATTCACACATCAGTGGGAATCCTTATCAACATGAGTATTTGGGTTGTCTGACAAGCAAAGACTCGAAACCTATTTAGGAGGTATTAAACCATACCTCCAAAAAGAGTTAAATTTGCATGACATACCTAAAGTAGAAGTGGCAAGACATAAAGCAAAAGCCGTAGAACGCAAATTGGAAGGAACTAAAACAAGAGGTGATAACCATTATCGACAAGAAAAAGAGACACAATGTAGGTACTGTGCAGATACTTGGTCACCCGGTCATCAATGCTCAATGCCACAAACCTCAATCATATGCCTATGAAATGGAAAATAGATCAAAGTCATCTAACAGTTACGCTGATAATAGAAAAAAGAAGAAAAACATATGTCGTCGATGTGGTGATGATTGGACCCCTAGTCATAAATGTAGGAACAATGAGACAATACAGTGCAAAATCATCAATGGAAAGGAAGTGCAAGTCTTTGCACAAGAGACCTCATCCAATTCTAATACTGACACCAAGTCAGAATGAAGAACGACACTAGGAAAATACTTAAGCTTTGAGGACAAAGCTTCCTTAAAGGAAGTGGCAATGTAACATCTATAAAATAAAATATTGTTTAGATTAGTTAATTTTCTTATGAAAGGGTGTAACCCTTCAGTTTACACGCTCAAAGCCTATAAAGGCAAGCTTCCCTTGTAATTATTAAATCATCCAATATATTATTATTATTCATATTCATTATTAAAATGATAGTCGGATTCGACTAACAGACAACCGGATTTGGTTGCTCCACAACTGTACTAAACTTGTTGCTTCAAGTTCACTTCTCTTCAAATGACATCTATAAACTATGTTAGGCGCAATATAACTATGACTAGATCCTAAATCAATCAAAATAGTTATAGGTACATTTGCATTCTTACATGCCACTTTAGTCATATTAGACTGATGATCAACTTGTCTTCCATCCAAAGCTGCATAGATTCTTGAAATATTGCTCCTCACATCACTCATAGTTTAGACTTGAATGTTATGAAGGTTTCTTTCCTTAAGAGGGTGTTATCTAAAAAAATGATTCCCCTTGTAGTTCCAACACTCAAGAGGTGGTCTTGATCCCTGGCCTTCTTCACCTTTGGGTTTTCTTTGATCGAGTTGTCTTTGTTGATTACTGTTTTAAGAAACTTGAGGTTGAAATCCTTTCTTCCTCTGGTCATGCTTATCCTTTTTCATATCCTTCAAGTTCTTTTGATACGAAGCCTTGCTCTTATTATGATCATATATGTGCTTTTCCTTCCAAATAATATTCTTGAGATTCTTGTGCCTCCCATACTGAATCATGTCTTTACAGAGGTCTAGTAGACCACTCATGAATCTTTAAATATTCAGATTTTCATCCTTCACAAATTATGCATAGTTCAGTAGTTTAAGGAATCTCTTCTCATAGGCTTCCATAGTCATACTTCCCAGTTGTAGTGCCCATCCTTTCAAGACAGACACTTAAGTTTAGTCATTTTCTACTTGTATCTATCTAAATCCTAAAGAGATGCTTTGTAAGATAATGCCATAATTTATTTATTGTTTACCATGTTTTTTATCAAAATTTTCTCTTTAATTCAGTTTAAAATATCTATGCATAACTTTAACTTGATAGTATATTTCTGCTAGCATGGCATTTTCATTCATTTCATAATTTCAACAGCATTAGGAATAAAACCCTAATTCAAATTCTAACACATTAGGAATAAAATAAAATAAAAGTATTTTTCCTCTCAATTTTTTTAGTACTGAAATATAGAGCTTTTTGATAAAGTAGAATGCCTGTCTTTTTTAGTAATATTCCTTAAGCTCATGTAGTTGCTCCTTGCTGGAAAACCTTAGCATCCAACTAGATAAACCACCCTGTCAACCAGCTCATCATGCTAGCCCTAGGAAATCGACGGATTTCCTAGCCCCCGATCTGACAATCCCATAATCCGAATAGCAGACTTCCATATCTTAGGATCCCTCCATCCATAGTTCCATAGTTCGATCTCCATAGTTCAATTTCCCTTCCTTCTTTGAGTTTCCCACACCCTCAATCCCCGAGTTAACCCCCTCCTCGGTTTTCCTCCATTCTCATCAAAATACTAAGTCATATTCTTCCCCCCGCCCAACCCAAGAGCCCCCTTCAATCCTCCCCAAGCTCTTCCTTATATACCATTTTCTACCTTCAATAATATCCTTCCTGCTTACTCCACCTCCCTCCCAAACATTCATTACGATGGCTCACTTTACAATCTAATTCAAAATAAAATATTGTTTCTCTTGTACTTTTGTTTCTCGAGCAGTTCAATGGTATTGGGAATAGTTAAGTTTGAATTTAATGGGTTGTATATCATTTAATGGTTCTTGAATCGTTCAATTTAGGAACTTCCTGAGGCGGTGGATCCATTATTAGTTTTATCCTTTATTTAATATGTTAAATAAAATAATAATTAAATAGTTATCCTCTTGACTCTTCCAAATTTGAACTAGTGGATTGATTAATTTACAAAAATCTAAACTTCTATTCTAAATCTTACATGGCAGTGCTTTTATTAATATATCTATTTAATGAATCCTACCTTAACTTACTCGACACATTTAATAACTAATAATACTTTTGCAAGGTTTTCGATCAATCACTTTTATAATATTAAACTTGGAAAGAGGACATTTTACGGATTTGTTCATGAATTTTGTAACAGACAAATTTATTGTGCTTTAATTATAACATAATAATAATAATAATAATTCATAATTAATAATAAAAATAATAATAATAATAATAATTAATAATTAATAATAATAATAATAATAATAATAATAATAATAGAGGGTAAATACTAATGTCAACATTTATCTGTTTAATTGCTAAGTACCTTAGCAATTATCTAGTACACTTTTATCAATACTCTAAGTACATTTAATGGTTTAATTAATCATGATTAATATTTAAACAATACATCTTTTCAAAGTTAATATTTATTAACAATACTCAGTATTGATTGTACTTCTTTTAATTGCTTATTACCATGTTTACATGCCATTAATTAATAGTTTAATTGATTTATTCTTACACATACAACAACTAAACATCCATTATATGAGTTTGATTAATACATAATCATCATATTTTCCTACTACAACTTATACAATTATTCAACTTGTTACTTATTTGTTTATTGATACTACTGTACATGTGCAAAGTGTGCATGCGTGTCCAACGCATGCACAGGTCAGAAATGTACTATAATAAAACATCATCTCTCTTAGGCATACCTGCTATTTACTAATAATACTCATTCATGCAAGTAGAACACATACATAAATATAACATAATTATCTTAGCATCCTCAATTCTTTAACAGTTAATCCCTTTAAGATTCATATCCTTATCTTTGTGTGTATATTTAGTTTAATTAATCAAGCATGTGGAAGGGTACCTACTACCACTAACTCAAGATCAATGAATACCCACCCTCACAATACTAACAAACATATCCTCCCATCCTAACCTACGTCCGCATCCTCCCTATCCTTCCTCTACTAGTACAAAGTGGATGCCATCTATACTGGCTTGACCACATAGAACCTGAGAGCAGTAACGTCGGCTAACCTAGCAGACCTAGCCTCTCCTAGCAGGCATCTGACCATTGTCATCACAAAACCTTGGGGAGCGTGTCTCAGCACTGCCCTCCCACAACCCCGGGTATCATAGTGACATAGGGTGGGAAATACATCCATCCCTCTCAACATCCTAGGTCTATACCCTATAAAACCATACTTTGTTGCTATCAGGATTATTGGATTGTGTCATCGTATCATCATTTTCGGTCACTGAGGTTTACTGTGTAGCAAGTCACTATTCCACATATCATATCAAGTATTCGACCATCACGTAGCGCCAATGTCTTGTGGGTTAGTACTTCACAAATACACATGTATAACAAGCAATTTCAATTGATAATCAATTGATCACATCATCATCCTCATCATTATTTCATGTAATAATTTAATTCATCATAGGTTCACACGACATATAATAATTCAATTGATCACATTGTAACATGGTATCCACGTACCGCGTCATATGCTTCGCATTCGATAAATGAAAACATTTCAACATATATTATCACCGTAAAATACAATAATCCTATGATAATCAACACATCATAACCGCATAAACATAGCAACATAATAATCATGGTGACATCATAAACATAGTAACATCATAATCAAAATGCAATAATAAACATAGTAACATCATAATCTTGGTCCCATCACATCATAAGTAAAGTTACTCAGTCGAGCAAAGTCCAATAGGTAATAAGCAATAAAGTGCAGTATATCTAACTCATAAATAAGCCTAGTCGAAATATGGGGCATTACACCTTCACCCTTCAGGAAACTTCTCCCCGGAGTTATGGTCAGAATAGTGAGGAAATTATCAATGCATAGTCTCTGTGTCGGCCTAGGTAGCATAACTTGGGGTATACCTATCCCACTAAGCTTTAACTTGATCAAACCCATTGATGTTATCTTATAGTTTTACTTATTGTATCTCATGATATTTGTTTCAATAATTAAAGAACGTTTCGATAAATCTTTTATTGAATCACAATATTATATCTAGAGTCCCTAAAGTTTATAATCATGTACTATCCACCTTAGCATCCTACTTCTTAACTTTTTTTAAAAATATCCTTTAAGTTGATAGGTTTCCACATCACACAACAGAGTCTTAATATTATTATTATTTTAAAAGAAGCTCATATTGATCCAATTTAGCATGAAATAACCAACAATTTAAAATGGATTTCTTGAAACTCATAATTTGAACTCAACACACAACTACCAAGGATCTTTGAGGTTGACATACCTCTCGTAGGAGAACAACGTCCATGTATTTTAAATCCCACGGTGATACATTATTATTTCCTTAGTGGTAATGAGCAATTTGTATCCATGACAACAAGAGTATTGTAACAATCATTAAATTAGGAGAACTATTATCATTTACAAGGTTTCATGACCATATATTATCAAAATGCAAATTTTATCAACTTCATTTATTGTTCTCTTCTTTTCAATCTAACATAATCCAAAGGGAAACCATTACTTCTTAAATTCTTTAAGAATTTGATAGCTAATTTTGTTCCCACCCTCAAGGTCATAAATGTATTTACTAATATTTATCATAGTATACTATTGTATTTGTACATCATGTTAGAAAACAGGACCACGGAGCAATAACAGATATATAGTTAAATCAATAAACAAGATGCAAAACACATTAAAACATTACAGAGAGACACAGATATAACGTGGTTCACCCAAGTGATGGGCTACGTCCACAAAGTATTAATCTTGCACATTGATCTAGGAACAAATAATCAATCTCATCATGAAATAATCAACAAATAACTCAGAAAATGGTGTTAATCGGAACCAGAATGGTTTCCTCTCTGTATATTCAATAAACAATGAATAGTTACAATAACAATGTCAAGCAATAGCTTGAATCAATGAGGAATTTGAATACCTAAGGAGGTCATTCGAATTCAATGAGTGATTCTAGCTTAACTGACTGTAAGCCATTGGTTCACACTCAGTTAACCACTTGACCAAAACCCTAATTGACTCACCAAACCCTAACTGAAGTCGAAGTGCAATAAATGACTGAATCTCAACTGAAAGAGATCAAACACATGTCATAGCAAGCCAACCATCAAGTGCTAGTGCTTCAATGACTTCAATGAACCCCGATGAGTTTAACTGAAGCTGAATTGATCATCAGAAGTTGGTGGAGGCGCCCTTGTTGACTCCAGATCATTAAATAATATATTTAATGAGAGGAGGCACCTTAACTGACTGGTTGAACTAATTGTAACCACCAGTTAGCAATTAGGTGCATTAATATCACTTAGATCACCCCTGGAGTGCTCTAGTTAGCCTCCTTGAATGTAGGAGAAGGCTAAGTTAGCCTCCTTGACTGTAGGTAGGCGTGGGTGTGACTGGATGATGTCAATTAATGCTCCACTGATGTCAATTAATGTCAATTATACTTAGGATAGTGGTTTAACTAGGCAAATTTGACCAAAAAGAGTGTGTATGGTGGTAAATGTCTCCAACACCCCCCCTTAAGCTATACTAAAGAGGAGTTAGAAAAAAAAATCATAAAAATGCTAGGGCCCTGACAACTAAGGCCATAGGTCACCCTGTACAATGTTGAAACTGAAACAATGCTCAAAACAAACTAAGTGAGGAAAAGAGGGAAAACCCAGTGGGAACCCCCCCCCCCTCAAGCTGAACACTAAAAGTAGTCTAAATCACCCTGATGAACTCACCCCCAACAGTGAACGGAGGTAAGTGAACTTCTTTTCTGAAAATCTCTTGGTGAAGATGTCTGCAATTTGCTCATCAGTCGAGCAGTATTGCAGAATGATGGTCTTGTCATGCACTAGCTCCCTGATGTAGTGCATGTGAATCTCTACATGCTTGGTCCTCTGCCTGGTAACTGGATCCGTGGATATCTTAATAGCACTATGGTTGTCACAAAAGAGGACAGTGGACAAAGTACTACCAAGATCAAACTCTGAAAGAATGCCTTGAAACCAAACTGCTTGGATACAAGCATTCACCGCTCCTCGATACTCAGCCTTTGCTGAAGATAGTGCTATGGCAGCCTACTTTTTGCTTGACCAGCAAATGGGGCCACCACCAAACATGAATACATATCTAGAAGTTGAATTCTGATCAATAGAATCACCTGCCCAATCGAAATCTGTGTATCCAACTAGCTCTAGCTCGGAGTCTACAACATAGTGAATGTCGTAGGTCCTGGTTCCCTGAATATACTAGAGGATCCTCTTGGCTGCCTTCCAATGAATATCATGAGGCTGTTGCATGTATCTTGATACAACATTCATGGCATAACAAATATCAGTCCTAGAATGTGTCAAGTACAACAAGCTACCAATCAGCTGTCGATAGATAGTGCAGTCCATGGGAGGTGTGTGTTTTCCTTCTTCAAGGCTGATCCCTGAAAGGAAAGGGAACGGTGCAGGCCTACATTCAGCCATGTTAAACTTGACTAACAGGTCTGAAGTGTATTTGGACTGAGTGACCATAATCCCATCAAAATTTTGCTCGATTTCGAGCCCCAAAAATTGTTTTAGAAGCCCCAAATCACTCATTTCAAAGGCATTGTGGAGAGCAGTTTTGATGGCTGAAATGAAGGAAAATGCGCTACCTATGATCAGTAAGCCATAAACATATAAAAAAATTATAATTAGATTACCATCATGCTGCTATAAATACACATTTGGATTTGATCTACATCTTTGAAAGTTTTGCGAGAGAAGAAAGGCATCCATCTTGGAATACCACTCTCTTGGCGCCTGTTTTAACCCGTATAGTGACTTCTTTAGGTTGCAAACCAAAGATGGATCAGTGATGTAGCCCTCAGGGATGATTCATGTATATCTCCTCATGAATATCTCCATGCAGAAAGGCTGACTTAACATCCATGTGATGAACCTCCCAGTGCTTGGATGCTGAAATTCCCAAAACAAGGCGGATGGAGTCAAATTTTGCAACCAGTTCAAAGGTCTCATGGTAGTCCACTCCTTGGACCTGAGAGAAATATTTTGCTACCAGCCTTGCCTTATATTTGTAGGTGCTTCCATCAGCAGAAACCTTTGCCCGAAACACCCACTTGCATTGAACCAATTTCCTTCCCGGAGGAAGAGAAACTAGCTCCCAAGTAGTGTTTTTCTGAAGAGAATTCATCTCTTCATCCATGGAAACTTGCCATCTCGGATCATTTCTAGCATGGTAGTAGGATTTTGGATCTAAACTAATCATCAAATAGCAAGTTTAGGATATCAAATTATCAGAACAAGAGAGCGCAATACCTGCTCTTTGGAAATCAAATCGGGTTCTCCTTGGATCATCTAGATTTCCAATGTTGTCTCCTGCGAAGGAGAGTGTCTATTGGGCCCATGTAGGAAGATGGTTTTGCACTTCAGGTTCTGATTCAGCATCAGATGATTGCTACACACTGATATCAGAAATAAGAGGATCCAAATCAGGGTCGTCACCCCCAATTTTATCATCCAAATATTCAGTAGAATAGGAAGGAAATTCAGCAGTTTTCTCCTTCACTAGTTCCATCTCCTGAAGAGGCTCATCGAACTTGACACTTCTCTCGATGATGATCTGTTTGGTCTTGATATCCAGCATCTTGAATCCTTTAGATTCATTAGGATACCCAATAAACATACATTCTATGCTTTGCGGTTGCAAATCCCTTCTTTTATCAAGCGGAATTCGGGCCCATGCAGTGGACCCAAACACCCGTAGGTTCGACACATCCGGCTTGTGTCCGTACTATGGTTCGAAAGGAGTCTTTCCTTTCACAGATGAGTGTGGCACCCTATTCTGAATGTATGCTGCAACATGCATGGCTTCATCCCAAAAATTTGCAACAAGCTTCTTTGACTCCAACATACAGGTGGTCATCTCCTTAAGAGACCGGTTCTTCCTTTCCTCTACTCCGTTCTGCTGGGGGATGTAGGGAATTGAATGCTGGACTTGAATACCACTTTGGGAGCATATGTACAGCAAATCATTACTGACATACTCCCCTCCATTATCAGATCTCAAGATCTTGATCTTAAGCCTAGAGGCATTTTCGATCAAGGCCTTCAATCCAAAAAAAAATTCACATACTTATGATTTCTTTTTGAGAAAGAAAACCCATGTATACCTTGAAAAATCATCAATAAAAGTAAGGAGGTACCTTGATCCATTCATGGATGTGATAGGCATCGGACTGTTGATATCAAAATGTATCAGCCCCAATATGCTTGTAGCTCGGTTTGCCTTCCCCCGATCGAACTTGTGCTCAGGGTGTTTTCCAATCACACAACCCTTGCAAATTCTCATGGTTGCCTTGATGATCGGGAGGCCTTCAACCATGGATTTTTTCTATAATTACTGCAAATATTTGAAATTAAGATGGCCAAGCCTCTCATGCCATAGCCTACTAACCTCATTTCCATGATTTAGCAGAGTAGTGGGCTTTGCATCCACAATAAAGCGAGAGAACTCATAGGATTTTGCATGATGATTTGCAACGCCTTTTGCAATGAGTTTCCCGGGTGCAATTTCGGTTATCTCAACATCATTTGGGCTGAAAGAGACTCTCTTAGGCATTCCTGTATGTGTCATCTGATAAACACTAAGGAGATTTGCTACTAGAGATGGTACATACAAAACATTAGAGAAAAAACCATTTTCAAGATCTATAGTACCTTGTCCTTCGAAAATGATGGTGGAAACATCTCCCATGTGGATGGGGATGGATTTACCAGTCTCCAAGGATGAAAAGAAGTCTTTTTCAGCCATCATGTGATTCGAAGCTCTAGATTCAATCAACAGTGCTTTGGACTTCGAAGTGCTTGCCATGAGGGCATGACCTTTCTCATGTTGTGGTTCCCGATCTTGGTGATCTCTCCTCCGAAATCTCTCCGGAAAATTGATGTGATTCCTCTCAAGGAGAGAGGTTTCTTCATCAAGATTTTTCTTCATGCAGGAATGTTCAGGGTGAAAACCCTTCCCACAGTAAGAACACTTGACTTTTTCTTTCCCATTGTGCCCTTTTCCTTTGTTCTTCCTTGAGTCGGAAGATTCATCATGCTGCTGGTTTTCAACTCTAAGCTTGGGAGCATCAAATTTAGTTTTCTAATTTTTCTGCTGCTTTCCTTTACCCTTTAGATATTTTGGCCCCAAGACATGGAGGGCTTAATCACGGGAAGATCGGATGATCCCCATCTGGACAATCTTGTCATGTTCATTTGTTAGGGACTCAATGAAGGCATTTAGCGTAGGCATCTTCCATCCAGGGGTTGTGAGCTTCCCCGCACGGAATGTAGAAACAAAAACTAAATAATCAGCCCCGAGTTTGGAGAGTATGGCAAGTATGAGCCGATCATCCTCCTTCCCCATGTTGCATTGCTTCAAGAGTAAAACAGTATGCTTGAACTTTGTAAAGAAATCATTCAGAATCTAGAAATTGAAAGGTTGGAGAGATATGAGTTCATTTTCGAGCTGGTAAACCCTCAAGTCATCATGCTTTCCGTATAGAGATTCCAATTTGTCCCATATTTCTTTTGGTGTCTTCAAATCCGTAAGATGGAAGAGAAGGTCTCAGGAAATAGAGAGGCACAAGAAACCGAAGGCTTCATCCTTCTTGTTCAAGAATCTTGATTTTTCTATGGCGGATCCAGGCTCAACTTCAGTGTCCATGGTGACTCTAAAAAGTCCTTTAGAGCACAGCTGAATCTCCATATCACTTTTCCATGAGTGGAAATAGTATGGAGTTAAGAGATCTGCTAAGGAGGCCATCTGGATGTGCTGGAGTGAATGCTTCACCTGTAGAAACCTAAAAATCAAAACAGAAAGGGCAAAATAAGGTCGGACAGCCTGCATATCCTAGGCTTTCATTACACCCAGCATAGCCAATCAAGCAAGCTTGATCAACAAGTTCTTTACTTGGGGTATTGAGTGGTAAGCCTTGGCTTCTGGTGCAGTGCTAGATTTTTTAGCTATTTCTCACTTTTCATGGAGAAATCTGTCAAAAAGCTTGTTTTTGAGAGATAGATCTTCGTCCCGCCGTAAGCTCTGATACCATATTAATATTGCACATTGATCTAGGAACAAATAATCAATCTCATCAAGAAATAATCAACAAATAACTCAGAAATGGTGTTAATCAGAACCAGAATGGTATCCTCTCTGTATATTCAATAAACAATTAATAGTTACAATAACAATGTCAAGCAATAGCTTGAATCAATGAGGAATTCGAATACCTAAGGAGGTCATTCGAATTCAATGAGTGAGTCTAGCTTAACTGACTGTAAGTCATTGGTTCACACTCTATTAACCACTTGACCAAAACCCTAATTGACTCACCAAACCCTAACTGAAGTCGGAGTGCAATAAATGACTGAATCTCAACTAAAAGAGATCAAACACATGTCATAGCAAGCCAACCATCAAGTGCTAGTGCTTCAATGACTTCAATGAACCCCGATGAGGTTAACTGAAGCTGAACTGATCATCAAAAGTTGGTGGAGGCGCCCCTGTTGACTCCAGATCATTAAATAATAATAAATAATCATTAAATAATATATTTAATGAGAGGAGGCACCTTAACTAACTGGTTGAACTGATTGTAACCACCAGTTAGCAATTAGGTGCATTAATATCACTCAGATCACCCCCAGAGTGCTCCAGTTAGCCTCCTTGACTATAGGAGAAGGCTAAGTTAGCCTCCTTGACTGTAGGTAGGCATGGGTGTGACTGTATGATGTTAATTAATGCTCCATTGATGTCAATTAATGTCAATTATACTTAGGATAGTGGTTTAACTAGGCCAATTTGACCAAAAAGAGTGTGTATGGTGGTGAATGTCTCCAACACAACCAACATCACGCTCATTGTCATAACACCATCGACCGCTCACATAATCGACATCGACCAATGACCTCGGAAGTCCCATCCTGCCTTCATGACTATGGTCGATAAAATCAAATCACCATTAACACAAACTCAAGTGTTCATGCTGGACCATCACGTCCACCATTAATACACCCATCGACAAAAACATCAAACGCATCAACTATAAATACTGAACCACCAAAGGATCATTTACAACATTCCGAACAAAGAGAGCTACTTAGCAACCAGACGACTAAAAACCAAGAATACCAAAGCAACATCGACCAGTAGACAGACAAGATGGCACCTAAACAAACCAGAGATGCAGCCAAGGCTAAAGAACTACAGACCGTGGAGACACCATTGATGAGGAGACTCAAATTCATCAAGAACGCTAAAGTTTAGGAGGGCTCATGGGCAAAACTATGGGCTGAGATTAAAGAGTGGGCTTATGTCGACAAAAGGCCTACACAAGCTGTAGAGAAAATCAACCACAGTACCATTGTAAACTACATCAATGCGTCGATCATGGCCAACTTTGGAGGCACAAAGGAAACAGAGGTGAAATTTATCATAAACCGGTATCATAATGGTAGATTTTACTTCGACTGATCGGTTGAAATTTCTGGGGAAGTAATTTCTAAATTGACTAGGTTATCAAACCAAGGTGAACCAGTACCAGTCGAAATCAAGGAAGGGTTGGTAGAAGAGCTAACAGGATCAACATCAGCCAAAAACTCCAAAGGGCTAATGATTAGCCAAATACAAACTCGAACACCGCAAATAGTGGCCAAAATCATAGCCACTGCACTTACATCGACAGGTCGAGGAAGCGACCTCAAACTAAATATGTTGGAGGCAGTGGATACCATTTCCCACACAGGAAAGATATATAGATGGGCTGAGTATGTCGTCGACATGCTCAAAGGCACCTGCAAAAAATGTCAGGAGTCGGGAGGAATTATCAGGTTTCCATCCCTAATGTTATGGATAGTAATGTACTCCTTGTGCCCTGTCAGGGATAAGCAATTTCAAGAACCGACAAAATTTCATATGTGGAGATTCAAACCGTTCTCCCATAATGGAACACTGAAAGAACTTGCAAACGGAATAGTGTTGTTCGAAAACTAGTTCCAACAGTTAAAAGACCGCACGACCAGATGGACGATGCCCCAAAACATCTGACAAAGTCTGCCCAAAAATGCCCACATCCAGTTAGAACTTGACCATACCGCGGTATGGTACATGCAAGGCGCCAAGGCAAAGGTGAGATCTCTCGACTATTACCCGACATTCGAAGAGATTTTTCGAGAGCTAGCTCGATAGGCAGGTTCAAAACCGTCGATACTAGCAAGGGCAAAAGAAATAAATTTCTCGATAGAAGAGCCACTGACAGACTAGGAGAAGGAGGAAGATTACGAGCTCAACCTATACATCAACACATTTGTGTCGGAGGAGATGTCGGTCGAAGGCACCGACCGACTACAAATCGTAATCAAACCTCTGACAGCACAAAGGGAAGAGACACAAATAGAACAACAGGTAACCAATCCGGCTAAAGGAAGCATCATCTCAACCCAAGACCCAACAGGAGAGATAGACACTGAAGATCCATAGTATGCTGTCACTAAAGAAAACATAACCAAATTGTCGAAGGAGATAGTAGTCTCAAGAAAAAGGAAGAAAACACAGGAACAGGACCAAGGGAAAGGTAAGCACAAGCTTATCATTCCAGAGTCCTCAGAAGACGAGGAAGAACTGGCAGCCATGGCATGCGACATTATAGAAGATGCCGCAGCAAACAAAGTGCCAGTCGAAACACAGTTCCAAAGATTTGTCGAAGCAGGGGCACAACAAGGTCGGCCAAAGAGGGCGAAAAGTACAAACACTTTGATGGCTGAAAATGTTGTGGATCTCATGTCTACACCTCCACCCCCGTCTCCAACCAAAATAACACAAGAGCTAATTCCAGAACAGCCTTCCATAATCCCACTCGACATATGCAAGAATGCTATGTCGGAGACCATGAAGGAAAAGTTTGACCGCGACAAATACCTCCAAGCATACATTGAAAAATTGCCTGAGTTACTCACGTCAGTTCAAAAGCTCACCACCAAAGCCCCTTTGTTTGAAGCTGGTGGATCTAGACTGACCACTCCCCAACCTGGCCAAATACTCCATAGGCCGAGGAATTTTGCAATTGCGAGTTCGACATTTGAGAGAAACCTCGACAAAGAAGCAGAAGTTGTCGCAAGTCGGACCACATCTATCATTCCAACCGACCCCGAACCCAACCTACCAGCCAATGAACCAACCAGAGATGAGGAAGGAGAGGACATGGACGAAATAAGTCGAGAAATTGAGGAACTGTTCTTCGAACTCCAGGAAAAATCACCTCCATAAACCCACGACCCCTCACCCGACCATATCTTCACTAATCCAATCACACCAGACCATTCACCAACACCATCACCACCACTTCACCACCCAAAGTCTCTAATCCAACCAGCTGCACCTGAACCACCTCCACCGCAACCATTAGCACAAACCGCAACTGCATCTAGACCCTCTGAATCCAACCAACCAGATGCACAACCAGCTGCGGCAATTATCCAACCAACCCAACCAGAAATACCATCGACCACTGTTATCCAGCAACCATACAATCCAATTTTGACTGTTACAGGTACACAGGCGCCAAAGCAAGCAGAGCAGCAAAAGCACAAAAGAAAGAAAGACAAAAAGAATAAGGACCATCAAAGCCAGACAACAATGGTCCACATCAGTCAACTTGGATCGACCACTGCATTCGATCCAACTAAACTGAGGGATGGAGAATTAGGGCAACTCTTGGAATCATTAGCAATCGAAGCAAAAACAAAGAGCCATAATAGATGTAGGGAGCTCGACGAGAACGAAAAAGAACAAGTCTAGTTCCTTAAAAAATGTAGAAACTTGGTGCAATCTATGATACCAGGTCTAATAGAGGTTGAAACCGACAAGCCGTTAGAAAAGGCTTATCAGCTACTTGAGAGCGTGGTGACGGTGCTACAGGAACAAAGGCAGGATACAAAAGAAGAGCAGAAAGAAGAAACAGTTCGACTGCTGACACAGCAACACACAGCTTTTGCAGAAGCATATAAGGTACTACAAGATCACATGGAGGAGTTGGTCATTACAGAAGAAGTACTGAGAGATTGGTCTGCATATTATGGGCAAGTCTATTAGCAAGTTTGGAAAACCCGACAAGAAATCCAAGCGCTCGAAAAGAGAAAAAGCACAGAGGTAGAACTCAGGAGCACAATTGAAAATCAAATAGTGCTCGAAACAGCCAAATTGCAGAAGCACGAGCGACAAGCACACCAGTGGGTGCAACAAGCAATTCCAAATCTTGAAAAATTAAACATCATCTGCCCGCAGATGAGATGACTTTTTGAGATAGCAGAGGAAAATGATCATTTTATGGGTCCCGACATGGAGAAGATAGCAGAATTTTCCATTCGAGAAAAGATGTCAATATTATCAAGTCTGACTACATTAACAATCGACATCCAAAAAATATTGCAAAGTTGGACAACATTTCAACATCAGCTGGTAGTGACAGCTGAAGCAATTGTCGAAGTGTGTGTGTAGAAAAGACCAACAATCAGCCTTCACAGCCCATGAAGACCAAGCACAAAAATAACCACCTAAGGACAGGCAAAGATTTTTTTTTTGTACCTCCCTGATTCTTCAGGACAAAGAAACGTTTTGTTTGTGGGGGAGATGTTGGAGGAGCAAGTCGGTAAGCCGACTTAGTCAGTCGGCCGACTAATTAGAGGTTAAGTCGGCCACATAAGGTCGTGTCGGTTCACCGAACTGACATGTAGTTATTTGTAACTGTTTGTAATTCATATATATTAGGCTGCTGAGCCAGATGAGAACTCGGTTCAGTTCTCTGTATTGTATGGACCATTTCATTATAATATAATTTTTATTCTACTCACTTGTTCTTGTCTCTTGTCTTTGTTATGTATGTCTATTATTAATGTGTATTATTGGTAACCCTATGTGATTTGTGAGATTACAACAAACCCTGAAGCACATGATTGATGAGATGTTTTGTGTTGAGCGAGGAGCTCTGGAGCACATGAGTCATTAATATTGTGTTGAGTGAGAAGCTCTAGAACATATGAATAATTATAATTGTGTTGAGTGTAAAGCTCTGGAACACATGAAAAGATAAGTTGAAAGTGTTGGGCATAAGTCCTGGAGCCTTCCATGTTGATGTTGAGCATAAGCTCTGGAACATCAGATCCTTGGCCATTGTATCCCTAGGTGTATCGTACAAGTACATCCTAGCATTAGTGTTGAGCGAAGAGCTATGGAATAACACTAAGTTTGTAGCTCCCTCTTTTTAGCGTTGAGTATGGGATCTGGTAAGCGTTAGGAGCTACTGAAAAGAATTAATAATTCCCGAGTGAAAAATGAGTCGAGAAAAATATTTATCTCATCAGACTTATTTATAAGTGATTAAATGAAATTTCAAATTTCTGTATTCTCATCAAGTACTGAAGAACTACCATGTTATACGAGGGAATCCAACATGCAAGGATGTTTAGAGTTGCCTAGCCTAGTAGACCTAACTATCTACCTGATGACTTTAATGAAGAAAGTGTCGTAAGTCTAAGGATCACAATATGTGATTCCCCAAGACAAATGTTATATTATTATGTATTTTATACATGGTATGTATAAAGATTAAACATAGTAATAATATTAATAATATGAGAAAGAAGGGAAAGTTCCATCTATTACTATTATTACTAAGATAAAAAAAATTAAATAGTATAATAGCTATAAAAGTCAAATTAGGAACTAGCTAAAAGTTTCTAAGTTAAATATTAAAAGTACTAAATTAAATGAAAAGGGTTAAATCAAGAAATGAAGCAATTCTTGATTTAAGTGTCCCTTTGACTGAGAAGTCTGCCTATAAAGTCTCAAGCCAAGGAAAGGGTTAGGGACCTTATCTATCTTTTTGGAGTCATTATTCTTCCTGCAAATTTCTCAAGAGAGAGTTCTTAGAGAACATTTGCCTAAGAGGAAGAAGGAGCACTGATCCAGACCTGGTATACAAAACTAGGATAGCCTCACCTTACGTGCTTTAAGCTACTTGCATGTTGGAACCAGCTCGGGGGGATCTATATTGAAACCAGGAACGGTTCCGGGTCATGGTTGGGTGGAACGTGGTAGTTCCCAAGTGATTCGGTTATCTAATACAGAGGTCAGATCTGCCTATGAATTGTTAATACTGGTTATTTGAGTGTGCAGGTTTCAACCATTAAAGGAGCTTAAATTTACAGGTATGAGATCCTAGACTGCCTATTTCATTTTCTAGACTAAATGTTGGATAAATTAGGCAAATGATTACATGATAGATTCTAACCTTGTGTGTTTGTTTTCTATTTAAATCTTATAGGGTTTACATTTTAAATTATAATCCTAGGTTGTAACTTATTTCCTATGCTAGATTTATTGAGGGTTTGTTCATCTAGTTCAATTCTGTAAATTTAATTCATGTATAAATATCCATCAAGGGTTTTGCACTTTAATTTTAGTTATGTATTATATTTTATTGTTTCAAAATGTGCTTCCTACAACCTAGGTTTTATTTCAGATCTTTTACATAATTGTTCTTAGGCCTACATACTCTACTGACAGATTTCATTTGTCAGCAAAGCCATGTTTAATTAA
>LPNX010414244.1:5654-18230 GCA_001517045.1 Pseudotsuga menziesii | reverse complement strand
TGTACAAATAAACCTCCTGCCATTAACCAAATCTTTTCCATTAACTAAGTATTACCTTAAAACTAATTAACAGACCAAGTAAATCAAAACCCTATATGGTCCATGATTTATAAATAATTATACTAGTACTTTCTACAAAATTATAAATTGTAATACCATTGCCAATGTTATAAACCTTGGCATAAATATACAAATTCAATCCATCTAAGAATATCATAATCCACATAATAAGAATCATAACTCCATAAATTTCAAAGCCCAACATAAATAAAAACCACATTAATTATTTCATACACAGAAATAATTTAATAACCCAGCATTTGCATCGAGGTCGTAGGAACGAATCATGTAGACACCCATTTTCCATTTCGCATACATAAAATACGATGCCCCTTTACATTAAAATCCACCATAATATTAATATACAGTAATCAATTTACAACAACCATATAACAAATAACTAGTGCATCATTTAAGAATTATGTAAGTGCAACGAGGTCACAGGATCGAATCCTATGGACACTCAGAATGCCCAAATTGCAACCATTGTAAATAATAAACCCTCAATACCATAAACGACCCAAGGTAAACTCCTGTAGGGTCCTAAATCTTTATAAAGCCATGGTGTACCAACTACACACAAGATGTAAACCCAATTTAAAATCATTACACAGTGGTCTTAAGACCTTTACAAATCCTTACGCTGTAAATCCATGGCCACGACCCATAAATAAACTTCACAGTAAATTAAATAAACTACTTATTGCCCTGCCAACGAATCACTCACAACAACGATTTGCTACACAGGGTTTATACCCGCGACCTTCCTTAACATTTCATTTACACATTAAATAATAAACTATAAGTCTGAATCTATTCTTTATTGCAGCCACGATTGTGGGTGCCAACGCCATTCACAGCGTGACCCCAAAAGCCATCAACACTGACTGTTTAAAATCATCCAAGTAACTAATACAACCAACGTAGGCGAATGCCACATAAAACACATAAACAGTAACCATAGAATGAAATGTTGCAGTATAATAAACATCAATGCAACACAAGTTTATATACACAGTAAATTTGAAACCAAAACCAAGATACACAGTCGTTCCTTTGGCCATTGCACCATTGCAAACAATGGTGCTGCCAATGTTTACATAACAGAAATCAAAACCACGAATTTACAAATTATACACAGAATTTGTCAAAGGCACCAAGTTTCTCTTCACAGCTAAAACCATCATTTAAATTACATTCCATTACATTTAAACTCAGGCCCGAAAGCCATCGAAAACCCCACTGTCAAACCCCAAAATGAAACACATCCTTGGCAATTAGAACTCAAGCAAACCCCAACCAGTGACGAGATAAATCTCAGTCTCAACCATGAAATCCAAGAGATGACACGTGTAAACTTGTTAACAGGCTTACCGTAAAGGAATGGCCTTGTCACGGCTTGTTTGCAAAGCTATGAACCATGCCTCTCCTCGGCATCCCTGTAACCTACAACCACAACAAGACAATGGTAATGAGAAGTATGAAATCATGGAGTAAGCTACCAACCAACAACGAATGCTGTAAAAACCACAAGTTGCCATACCTGTCATCCAAACGAAAGTCACATTCACCATAACAGCGCAGGAGCCAAGGGTAAGCAGTGAGCTGCGAAATGACCAAGCCCACCATGAGCCAAGCCCTAAGTCTAGGCTGCCACATACTCCAATTCACATTAATGGCGCCAGCCTGTTGGCCATTATCAAAACCCAAACCCACTTCCCTATAGTTCTCCTGCGTTGCATTATCGAATGCCTCCATCGTATGCATGGTCTTAAACCCCTTGCGCATAGTTTAAAACTATGATATATTCGCCACCCAAAGTTTAATATAAGGTCTAGGATATCATATGCATAGGTATAAACTATGATATATATTTGCCACCCCAATTGGATACAAGGTCAACATTAACATGTATATCGCTTACCTTAGGTTTTAAACACTAGGATCTTATGCATAAACTCTTTAGGCTCTAAGTTTAAGACCATGGCATATGCAATATGCCATGGTATGTTGGATATACATAAGACCAAGTTTCGTCTTAACCAACGATAGCAGAACCTGTAAAAGAATAAAACAGAAGTTTAAGTTAGTTACTTATCATAAAATAAACATGTAAATATAAATAGACTAGGGTATGAACAGTTGATAATAATCACCCCAAGAACAATAAATGCCATTAAAAATACCTAGACGTGTCATGCAATGATAGGTGTGGTATTGACCTTGTCAATACTACAAGTCTGTAAAGAACAGTAATAAACAACCATTAGGTGTCACTAGCAGCAAGTATGAACACTAGTGGCCAAATGTTTCGCTTTCCTTAACAAGTTTATCATCACTAGGTGCACCTGCACGTACACAGGTTAAGAGTGCCTTAGTTCAACATAACTAAGTAAGCCCGCTAGACAAGTAGAGATTCTTACCTCTCATACAGTTACATGGGGGAACTAGTCCTCCCACTCCACCCACTTCGGTTCCAGAAACAAAGTTAAGTTAGAATTAGGTATACAACGTAAGCACATGTAAAATAATAATGAAGTACATAATGAAAACATCTAACATACATAACAAAGCGTAACCATAAGAATCACATAGTAATCAACAATACGACATCATAAGCACAAATAGTAAACATGAGTAATAATCATAATTGAAATAAGGAAGTAAGACGTAAGAACAACTTACGACAATTCAGCAGTACGATAGAGTACGACACATTCCGCAAGTTTAAATAATATCTGGAATAGGTTGTGTTTAACTAACCTAATAATTATTTTTTTCAAATTTTAGGGACATTACAAAAGATAAAGCATTTTTTAAAATAAAACTCCATCTAGAATGTGTCTTTAAACTACCTTATAATCTTTCACAGGTTGCAGTTATCTTCAAGGGGGATTGGATACCTGTGTAGAGTTTTAGTTCTTGACGCGTTTTGGACTGCATAGTTGAGTCCATCTTCAGGAGAAAACATATCTCAATAAAATCTGCACGAATTTTTACATTATTTATATTGCTGTGTTATAATCTTCAGTTTAATTTTTGAGAGCCAACTTTAATTCATTAATGTTTCAATGTACATATAAATTTTATTAGATAATGTACATATATACATTAATTATTAATGAATACACTTAATTAATAAAATTTATATGTACATTGAAACATTAATGAATTAAAGTCGGCTCTCAAAAATTAAACTGAAGATTATAACACAACAATATAAATAATGTAAAAATTTGTGCAGATTTTATTGAGATATGTTTTCTCCTGAAGATGGACTCAACTATGCAGTCCGAAACGCGTCGAGAACTAAAACTCTACACAGGTATCCAATCCCCCTTGAAGATACCTTATAATCGTTTTTTTGTTTGCAAGAAATGCCCATCACTTGGAGTTAGCTTATTTTCACCATTAGGTAAGATAACCCTACACTTTAGCTAAATAAATTTGACAACCACCCCCATAATCTTAAATGTGTCTTTGAAAATCTAAAACCTTGCTAAATCATAAATTTTTAACCCCAAATGATTACCATTAACCTAATATTTATAATAACAATTCACAAAATTTAAATTTAAATATTTTCCACCGTGAAAAGAGATGTCATTACATCGTAAAAAATTTCACTACCCTTCTCACTCTTGATCCACAATCCCCACCTGATTCCACTAAATATGAAACTCTGGAAAGAGATGTCATATCATCCTAGGAAACTTCACTATCCTTCTCGTTCGTGAATCCTGACCCACATGAGAATATCATATTTCGCTATTCTATCAGGGCCCTGGGCCACCATACACGCATATTTGTTACACGCATATTTGTCTCTTTATATATGTATATATATACACATGTATATGGTTGTACACTGACATATGTTTTTCTGCATGGTTGGTTGTCAGGGTAGTTGACTTCAGCATCAGAATCAGGATCTCACTCAGATTGTCATTAGGTATACAGTAACTTGTAAGTATGTCAAGTTTGATGCAGTCAACAGCCTTCACAAAACCCACTTCTTTTTTCGGCTTTCTCAACTCTATGAACTTGCACAGAACCAAGGAACTTGATCACTCACACACTTCTTTTCTTGGATTTCTCAACTCTAGGAACTTGCCCAGAACCAAGAAACTTGATCACTCTAATTTCGGAAGCAAAAAATTGAGAATCCATGTGAAGTTAGAAGAAAATGGAATAATAGCTACTGCAGTAAGTGCAGCAGGTCATGCAAGCAGCGATGTGGAAGGGAAGACTTCATCTTTGCAGAAAGAAAAGGAGGGGACTTCCAAGTGTAGCAGAAAGTTTCAAAACCCAAAGTGGAAAAATGGTACTTGGGATGTCCAACAGTTCTCCAAAGATGGCAGAGTTGATTGGGATGCTGTGATGGATGCTGGTAAGATCCTAAACCAACGGGTTCGGTTAGTTTTATATTAGTAAAAATGGAAAATTTTCTTTCCATTGCGTGCATCAATAAAATCAAATGGTAGTATTAAGCTAAAACCCGATTTCAGAACTGTTCATGGCTTACCCGTCGATAACGGCGTGTTAGGGAAACCGTGGTTATAATCTGTGTGCTTTATGTTAACAAAGTATAGTGCTGTGAACCCAATGAACCCAATTCAGGACTAGTAATCTGTTATTGGTTAACTCTGGTTTGCCTGACAACCTTGGTTACAATAAATAAATATGTGAGTTAGTTCACAATACATAGGACACACCTTCAATAGCCACAAGAGTACAAGCTTCGGTGGATATTGATGGATCATGGGACACAACCAAATACAGGCAACTGCATAACATCACAAAATGCATCTGTCCACTAGGGGTTTCATGGATCTGCAGTTTATTTTAATTTTTGGGATGTTCTTTAAGATATTTGATCTGGGGAGCTGGACTGCAAAGAGCAGACTTCTTTGGCTTAGGTGCCATGTTTGAGGGCTGTCTATTCTTCCACATTGCACAGGTCTTACACCCAGCGTCATACTGTCGAAACTCATGCCATGCATATGGGGCAGATCAGATCATAGCAAGAATGGAACCTGGGGGACAGCTTAATGCTTTATCAACCTCACTGATGGACTAATGTCCAGATGACAAGGTTTCGCATCTTTAAAGGCCATTTTATTAATCTATTTATTTGAAAACTTATTTGTGTTCCCCTGGAAGTGCTTATTGGCCTGCCATGTAGGTCAAAATCACATTTTTGTGGGTATATATAAAACCACCCGAGTTAATATTTTACCATGCAGAATCGAAAGATCTTCTGTGATTCCTGTATGCATATTGGTAAAATTCCCTTAATTTCCATTTACAAGGTTGATATGTAAGCCTTGAGTTTATTAGGGATTTTAACATCAATCTCGCTGTTGGAAATTGAGGCTAAAGCAGTTTTTAGTACAGCGCGATAAGATAGAAGAGATGTCCATTGAGAGATTGTGTTTGGCGTCCATTGGAAGATCAAGTTTGTGAAGATAATGCTTGCTTTGATAGGCCATAATTGATAATTGAGGAGTATGTCCTCGAGCTACATGAATATCTTCTAAGGATGGTGAATTAGGCACGGAGAAAGTCCTCTAAACGTGGGTGGATATATTTACATAACAGAAATTTGGTGGTCACAGTTAAGGAAAGCGTAAAAAACCAGTGTAGATGCATCATAACTCTGGATTTATTATGCATTGGAAGTGTTCAAATCTCTCGAGGTGGAAACCTTTTTAGGAGAGGTTTGCACATTGAGGGATTTGATCACTCTTGGCACATGATAGATCTGGAGTTAAGATGGATCTATGTTTGTTATATGGCTCACATTTGGAGTTAAGATGGATCTATGTTTGTTATATAGCTCACATTTAGTAAATATATTTATTGTTTATTATTTTTTAGACGGCGGACATGGATTTTGATTAAAATGTATTTATGTTTCGTAAGTTCTTTATTAAAACCAAAGATATATATATGTCTATATATATATTAACTTTAGATTAGAATTGACATTGTAATATTTTATATTTTTTAAAGTGCCACATCTTCATGTTGATTATGGAAGGAATTACATGTCTCCCTCATTCTGGGTTATAGAAAATGCCTCTTGTATAGTTAGATGCAGTAATCTAAGACGAGAAAAGTTTGTTGTATTATTTGCACAAACATATTAATCAAACGCTTGGTCCAACAGAGGTGATCAAAGTAAGTCTACCATTTTAGCCATCCCGGCAATACCTTCTAAATTGAAAGATGAAGTCAATATTAAGAAAGTTATGATAGGTCTTTATAGTATGTTGCATAAGGGAGTATTGTGTTGATTATAACAACGTTGAAGTTTCGCACATTTTTTCATACCACTAGCAAAATAAAAACAATTCTCGTGGGATTAATTAACCATGTTGCATTACTTTTTGGGACATGGGAACGACGAGGAAGGGGGATGCATCTTTGGGACGGCTAGACACCCTTAAATTTTTTCATGGGATAGCGGGTTGGGGACGACAATAATAATAATAATAAATGTTAAAAAATTTAGAATTCACCATAAACATTTGTAGCTGCTTGTTAGCATAATAGTCTAAAATCTATAGTATTATGCACAACCCTTACACATACTACTTTTGAAAAAGCTCAAGCAATTAATAGAAAGGGTGGGTGGCATTCCATTATTGGCATCTAGATATGAGCAAAATGCACTTTAGCTTTAGGAAACTTAAGTGTAACTATTTGCAATTTGCAATGAAGGATCTCTGTGACACAAATGCCTATCTCTATAACAAGTCTTCTTCCTCATATTTCTTGTTTATGATGATTATGTTAAAAGTCATTCCCTTCTCAATAGGTTTTGCAAATTTTTACAACTATTTTGAAAACCACTACAAAACACTCTGGGATATCCATACATTCATTCTATAAAGAGATTAGATTTGTATTTCAGATTAAGAAGGAATAGGAATCTATTCAAACATTTAGTCCCCATTCTGAGTCATTACTATCTGTTTGTTTTCACAATGCTTTAGGTTGGGATGGTGGAAGAACTGGACTTGAATAACTCCGGGCACCCATGTACAATATGTGAAAGCTAAGATGACCCCAAAAATGAGAAGAACAAGAGCAATAACCTCAAGGATCAAGCCTTTGAGATGTTTCATTTCTTGGTTTGTTGACATGGAGGCTTTGCTTGCTGTAATGTTGTTGTTGAAAAGACAATAATTAACTCACCAAAAACCCAATTCAAAACTAATCATACAAAACCAATGTATAGATTTAAATTTAAAATTAGTATAATACAAAAAAATGGATGGGAAAAATGATTATATTGTCCAATCTTCAATGTCCATTGTTAAACCTGAAGATACATGCCCAAAATATCTTTGAAATCTTCCTAGAATGTCCTTGAAATGTGCCTAGTATGTGCCTGAAATCTACTTGGGATGTCCTTAAAATCTGTTAGGAACGTCTTGAGTACAGCCAACACATCCCTGAGTCTTTGGCAGCTTGAGGATGTTTCCTAGGGGTCTCCAAGTCCTTGAAATGCTGGAACAATGGATATAGAGGTTTTCTGGGCAGATGCGTCTCATTGCAACATATCTAATTAATGATTTGTAGAAACACTAATGGCTATGAAGAGATCTATTTTGGGGTGTTGAGAGGAGTTAGGCTTGGGTTGCTCAGGATGAGGTCAAGTCATGAGGGAGTCATGCCAATTTGAGAGGATTTTAAAGATTTCTTAATCCATAAGCCAATTGTTGGGATTAAGAATTGACAACAAATATAATCAAACATACTTTAAGCAAGGGACACTAGGAGTTTACACTCAAGAAACCCCCGAAGGAGCAATTATATTCATTCAAACCATTCCTTTGTGTTTTGTATTGTACAATAGGTCCCTTTCTATAACAATAGGTAACCATAACAACTATGCTATAAAGATGAACCTTGATATAGGTTCGAAACGTCGACTTTCAAAATGAGTACTGCTGTAAACCCCGAAGCCACACCTGAATCAAATGAATTCTAAGAATTGAAATCTCCATAACTATCTCCAACGATATCCTCATGAATCACTCAACTTGATTCTATGAAATCCTCATCTTACAATGTATTCATTAAATGTCAAAAGTAGGAGTTAATCTTTCGTACTCCCCCTTAATGAATACTTGTGATTTCAATATTCACTCATCATTCTTTGTCTCTTTAACTAGTCTTTTGTATCGGTCCAATCTTCATCTTCTTCTTCTATGGTCTTTGTCTTTAGTATTCTTGAGCTATGCTCTTTGTCCTTATCTTTTGTCTTCTAAAATGTTCATCTTTGTTCTTTGTCATATTTCATGTTCAATCTTATTTAATGTTCATCTTATACACACAAAACATCATGTTTGTTGAAGTCCATATAAAAAGTTACCATACACTATATTGCATGGGTCACCAACTGCTGTATCCCCTAGTTCTCTAAGAAGATTTTTCTTGTACATTATTCAACAATAGTTCTTTGAGTCACAAATCTTCATACCCGTGCCTTTTACTCCCCTTGCATCATCATCAATCACCATCTTGGGTTTTCTTTGGCTTGCTAATAACCACAACTTGGGTTTTTGTGGATTACACTCAACCTTTACATTTCTTAAGTGGTTTTGACTTACGACAAACCATTCATTACATTAGCTGGTTTCTAGCTCACCATGAGCCATCATCTATCACGACAACTGGTTTTTGGTTTACCATGAACCATCAACAATCCTAATTATGGGGGTATACATGCCTTACCATGACTTACATGACATCATGATTTGATTCAGGTACATACATTAATATTTCATCATACATGATCATCTTAGGCTACTCTAGCCATTTTAAACATAGGACCAAGACCATTTTCTTTCTATCAACCAAACAACGTTATCAAGCAGAATCATCAAGCTTCTTAGGGATTTGATTTTCTATGGATTCACTTCAATTGTTTTTGCTCTCAATTATTGACACCGTATTATTTTGCTACTTATTTACCTTGCTTGCTTATTCATTCTTCTTTCCTTTTGCTGCTTCATGTTTTTTTTGGATTACCACTTGCCATTGCATCTTTGTTTGAGCCTAGGTTTCTTTTTTTCGCCACCCTCCCTTTTTTGACTTTATCATCTTCATTCACTTCTTCTCTCATGCACTTGAAATTACCTGCATAAAAATATGTTTCCTTGTTGGGTTATGCAATGTCCAACAAGGCAACTTACGACAATATATTACAAACCTAATTAACCCACCATGATCATGATTTTACATCATTTGACTGTAGTGACATCAACTTTTATTATGGATTTACAAAGGCTTCATTGCATAACCGTGATATTTTGATTGACACTTGGACTTGTCTTTGAATTCATTGTGGCTTGAGACTCTGAGCTATTTCAACTTGACTTTGACTCTTTATGGCAATAACTTTTCATGACTCTTTGGATTAATGTGCCAAACTCCTCAACTTCAACTTGGGCTTCCTCAATGTATCATTGACTTCTTTAACATGGACTTACTCAATATAGCATTGACTCCAAAGTATTCTAAAATAATGTGAAAGATCTCATTGTGCCCATGGTTATTGGACCTAAAAAACAATACTTCTACAGAGAAGGCTTAAACTTCCCATATTCAAGGTTATTTAACTTGATTTGGACTTCCTACTCATTTTCCATCTTTTAACTTACCTTGATTAGGAATAATGCAAAAGAAAGATTTCATTATATAGTTAGAGTTTTTAAATAAGAAAGACCTTTTACAAACTTTGATGCCCTTTTTCCTTTCGAAACAATTTTATTAGAAAACAATCCCAATCTGCCATCCATAGTGCATCATTTTCTTTTCAAGTATGAGTATGTATTTGGATACAATTTGTACTATGATATTCTGTTGAGTTATGGTGTAACTCAGGATGTCCTCCATGTGGACTGCCTAGCATGGAGGCACTTATCGGCATAGGCAGGAGGCCTGAGGGTAGGGTGTGAGATGCACTCTGCCAAGAGTCACAGATCCAGCAATGGAGACATGTAGTGAGTCAAGTCACTTTTTCCAGTTACATGCAAAAGTGCATGGATGCAATTTTAATGTAGCAGTTTGACTTTTGACACCAAAAGTGAAATTAGGGTTTTGGAAGCCTAATTAGGGTTTGGTGACATAATTTCTCATTGACTTATATAAAGGCATTGAGGGTGCAAAATTCAATCATCTTTTGTGAGCATCAGGAGATCAGAGCAGCTGTGAGTAGCAATTTACCAAGGAGGGAGAACCATATGAGATTGCCAGGACACATTCCTCAGAGCAGTGAGGGCATAGAGCTTCAGAGATTGAAGTGTTCATTCACTGGGGCAGTGAGAGAGATATTTCACTGATCCTCTTCAGAGACTGAAGAGCAGCAACAACAACTGGAGGAGGACGTGAGCAACAACACGTCACTCGTGTGGGACATGAGGGAGTTGTTGCACACGTGTGGGAGGCTGAGAGGGCCCAGAGAGCCTAGGGTCTTCATCAGTGATTGAGAAGAGGTCTTCAGTGTTCATTCAGAATCAGATTGATAGCAGATCAACTGAGACGTGCCTCAGAGGAGTGAGGGAGCAACTTTACAACTGGGGGACGTTCATCAGTGATTAAAGATGTTGTTCATCTTTTGGAGCAGAGCAAATTAGAGCAGAGGGTTGAGGGAACATTCCTCTGAGAGTTAGACAGAGTGTACCACCTCTAGTGATTGGCAAAGTTAGATTTGAGAGATCCAGCGTGAGGGTGTACTGCTGGGGGCACTTCCCGCAACAACAGTTGCAACTGCTGCAGATCTAGGGATTTTGGCCCTTCAGGTTCACTAGTTTCTTTTGTAAATATTATTGTACCTATTCTATATTTTATTTGCTCTGGGTTCAAGAAAGTAGAAAGCCCCACTGTAGCTAGTTTTCCCCATTAGGGTTTCTAGGATAAATTTTTGTATCATATGTGTGATTGCCTAGTGGTTTATGAGTTGCCAGGATTTCATGTGCTGCAAGTTCTAAATTTGTTTGAAGTGTATTTCAACTTGGATTAGTGAATATTGTGGCCAAGTTGATTATCTTGACTTCTCAGAGTGAGTGGAGACCTCTAAGAAAAATTAATATATTCTTGGTTTGGAAACTTGCATTCGTCCAATGAGTTAGTTTCTATAATGGTGTACAACGATAACAACATTATACAACATTGCATAGAATTGATTTACACAAAAACTACATCCACAGGAGTAAGAAAATCACAATAGTAGATAGACTAACGATCTTATATTTATTGATCTCAATTATTCTCATCTGTGATCTCAATTTTTTTTGCAAGGTTTGTGTTTATATTAATCTAGAAAAAAAATCTATACATGTCAAGACCAGAGCAACCTATTACAGAGTGCTTCCAAATGTCAGTGGTAGAACAATTGTCACAAAATTGGAAAAGTCTGAGAAGCATAGCTAACTAAACTAAGTGGAAACAGTTTGGAAAACAGTGTAATAGAGGATTAATCCACAGGCCGTGGAATATGACCAGCGAATTAAAACAGAGGTTGTGCAAACAGGCCCCCAAACTAACCATAAAACTGAAATAGGCCTAATCATCATCATAAATAATTACGAAGGAAAGGCAAACCTGGGTCTTCTTTCTTGGCTTCATGAAGACCAGCATTATGGGAGCGTTGGTTCTCCATTGCAGTGGTCGATGGACAAGCAGTAGGTGGCTTGTGGAACCGTTTTCCAGTAAGTTTCGTGGCTAGAGCATCCAACTTGCTGTTGATATGTTCATCAGCAATGACCTACTTACTAGCCAACTTGTGCATTCCTTCCTCCAAACTCACGAGTTGGGAGGCCATAGAGGGGTTGTGCTTATCATCCTGTAGTTTTCCCTCCATGCAATCCTTCAAAGCCAGACTAAACTAAGATTTCATGCTCCAGAACATGCCTAAAGTCCTTGTATGCTGCATTACCTAGGTTGTGGTAGAGCCAGAGTCATCAACCAGGCCTCCAAATTCATCAACCAACTTTTGAGCCTTTGGGCGCGACTTTCTACTTCGTAGCCTCATATCTAGACGCTCTATGCATTCCCTTGTTTGCTTGTTGATTTTGATTTCAAGCAAACCTTTTCATTTTCCATGTCCTTGAGGGCCCTCGACACGTGGGAGCACTTTGGGCCGGTCACAGTCTCACGCTTTGTAACTTTGGTACACACCATACTGAACCCCAAGTAGTAAGGAGCCAAGATGAAGGCCACCCTTTTAGAGGAGGATAAGAAGAATCAACTCCACAGAGAAGATATCAATCGAGGAATGTTGTGATTTCCTGGGATTAGCAGCAATAGATCGAGGAGGACGTCGACTGTGGCGCCTCTCAAATAGAAACCCCATCATTGTGCAAACACCATTCCCATTATGGATTGAACTGGCTTGAAAAGCCATGAAAGCTCACACAAGGTACTGCTCAGAGGTCAGTACAACTAACCAGTAGTTGGACAAGAGAATGTACCAAGCCCCTAAATGGGTTATGTTGCCGC
>LPNX010414234.1:0-82427 GCA_001517045.1 Pseudotsuga menziesii | reverse complement strand
ATGATGATGATGACGTACTAATCTAAAAGATCAGAGTATGATGATGATGCACTATGATTATGATGTTTCTGATCGAAAGATCAGAGTATGATGATGATGTTTCTGATCAAAAGATCAGAGTATGTTGATGATGTTTCCGATCGAAAGATCAGAGTATGATGATGATGTTTCTGAACAAAAGATTAGAATGTGATGATGATTATGATCGGCAGATCAGAATATGATGATGATGATGTTGCTACTGATCGAGAGGTCAAAGTACTGAAGATGTTGCTGCTGATCGAAAGGTAAAGGTGCTGAAGATGTTATTGTTGATCGAAAATTCAAAATGCTAAAGATGTTGCTGATCAAAAGGACAAAATGCTGAAGATGTTGTTGCTGATCGAAAAATCAAAGTGCTTAAGATGTTGCTGATTGAAAGGTCAAAATGCTGAAGATGTTGTTTCCGATCGAACAGTCAAAGTGCTGAAGATGTTGCTGATCGAAAGGTCCAAGTGCTGAAGATGTCATTTCAAATTGAAAGATCAAAATGCTGAAGATGTTGTTGCTGATCGAAAAAGTCAAAGTGCTAAAGATGTTGCTGATCGAAAGTTCCAAGTGCTGAAAATGTCGTGGCTAATTGAAATATCAAATTGCTAAAGATGTTGCTGATCAAAGACTGAAGATGTTGTTGATGATGAAGACTGAAGATTGAAGATGAAGACTACATGATGTTGAAAAGATTCCAATGATTTATAGATGTGTTACCCTGCTGATGTTGATGATGTCCTCTATCTCTACTCTTGTTGTTGTTGATGTAGAATACCCTTCTCGTTAAGGGGGAGTGTTGAAATATTGTAACTTCGAAGAATATTCTTTATGTATCTTTTGTGGTCCCCGATGGTCCAACTGGGAGAACCACTTGTATTACATTGTACCCCGATGCTCCTAATCGGAAGAACTAATAAGCGTCATGAGGTAGTCCCCTCAAATTGTAAAGGTGGGTCATTAGCACCCCAGTGTGGTTACTTGAGCCTACATGTGTAACTCGATCCTACATGAGTTAACTTAAGCCGACATGTTAATTGAGTAAACTTGAAGTAAACGGATGAATATAAATAGAGGTGTAGTGCTCCTCATTTGAGACATACACACTCACTTGGAATAGCGCACTTGTGGAGGAGAGGAGTTGCTGGAGAAGGAGGAGAATCAGGTTTTTGATCCCCTTGTTGGTTTTACCTTTTTCTCTTTTTGGGGAATCTATATTGAGGAAGCTTTTGCTGGGTTTTTTCCCTTTAGGGTTTTCCCAGGATAAATCTGTGTTGTTCTTGTGATGCTGTTTCTTTCAGTGATCCTGTTTTATATGCTTTTATTATGAAAAATGAAATGATATACTAATGTCTTAGTTAAGCATATGAAAATTTAACACAATGAGTTCATTATGCATCAGTTTCCTAAACTAGGGTTTTTTTAGTTTGCTTCAATGCAACTCTCGCATTGGTGGGTCAACTATGAAAAATAATCCACCGTGACAGTATTGGTAGTGTTCCCATATCATAATTTCCAATATGCACTTGTTAGAGCCAATGGCATGTAATATTGCTGCTCCATTTTATTTTTTGCTCCCATACTAGGAGTCTCTAGGTGTCTCTGAACAACATTTTCATGCGACATTCAAATCAACATAACTCAGAAATCGGAGGTCGGATCGATGAACCGTAGATTTCGTTGGTCTCCTAGGATGCCATTACCTCTAGTGAGTGCTCTCCAACACATTTTCATGGCCCAGTGATTTAATTATTCCTTGGTTTCATAAACTAGAGTTTTCTTAGTTTTCTTCAATGCAACTCTCACATTTCTGGGTCGAATATGCAAAACCCTCCACCGTTCTAGTCTTGGTAGTGTTCACATATCGGCATTTCCCATACACACTTTTTTGGAGCCAACGATATGAAACATTTCTTGTCCATTTGGTTTTTCTCTTTTGGACCAAGAGTAACCAAGTGTCCTTGAACAACATTTTCATGCAAATTTCAACTCGACATAACTCAACAACCGGAGGTCGGGTCAATGAACCATCGACTCTGTTGGTTTTCTGGCATGCCATTACCTAGAAACCAATAGAGCATATAACTAGAAGATATGTACCTACGCTACAATAAAGAAACTAGAGTTTAATGAACTATAAGTAGAAACACATAATTGTATGAATTAGAAGTAAACACTCATACATGAATTACAATTATATAGCCAATTAGGGTTTCATGGATTGAAAGAAATTCCCATACATAGAGATGTTGTGTTACTTTAGTTTCTCTTATGTAGAACCACTTAGACTATATACCTAATCTACATGAGAAAATACCAAAAAAATAGGGTTTCATGAATTCCAAACAGTAAACCTAAAAACTAGGGTTTATAAATTTACACATATAACTACAAACTAGAGTTTTATAAAGTAGAAATTCACATTCATAGAGATCATTTTCTATGTTAGTCTCACCTATGTAGAAATACTTAAACCACCTACCTAATATACATGCATAAATAGAAAAAAAACTAGGGTTTAATGAACTACAAACCACAAACCTAAAAAATAAGGATTACACATACCTATACCATATACCTAATCTATAAGAACAAATGTCAAGAAAGCTAGGGTTTCTTGAACTAGAAACCACAAACTTAAAAGCTATGGTTCATATATTTAGACATAGAACTACAAACTAGGGTTTATGAACTCATTAGATTTATATCATTATATTTCTTAGTCTCACTTAACTAGAAACTAGTAGATCATATACCTAGAAGATGTATACCTACACTACAACATAGCTAGGGTTTTAGAACTACATTGGATGTAATTTTCCTTTCAATTATGCATGTGGTTGAAGCATGTTAGTGGTGTTGATGGGACGTTATCATCATATCATACAAATTTAACATCTTTTGCAACTGACATACATTGACATAGATCCAAATCAATCCACTTTTCATGAAGATAGGAATGTCAAACTAATAATGATTTCCAACCAATTCAAAATGATTATAAAAGTCCAAAACACTAATTTCCAGCTTGCAAAATGAGTGTACAATCCCAAATTCAAGTACTAATGATAACCAAGAGTTGAAATGGCACTTTGAATTAGTGAAAGGTACTATAAAAACAAAATTATTTCCATCCAAGTATTTAGCATTATGGAAGTCGTATATTTCACTTTTTAGCTTGTCAAGACAAAGGTACAATCTTTTGAGTAAACATAAGTGATAAACAATTTTATAAGTTTCAAGTTTCCAAGCCAATGGAACTCTTAAACCAAATCGAATTTTCGGTCAAGTAAAATGTGTTATGATAGTCCAAGATGTAATTTCCAGTCAAGTAGGAATGATAAAAGTATATTCACTTGGCTTTTGATGACCCAATGACTTATAAGCAATTCAAGACCTTTTCTTATATTTTTCCAAGTTATGGATGTTCATATACCACTGTCAAATTTGTTTAAGTATGGCTAAGAATGATTTTTAGATATGGTCTGTTTAGGGTGTATTTGTATGACTTTAAATTGGGTCTTGGACAAATTTGAGGTGAGGCGTTAGTTAGTGGGTAAGATAGGAAGGAAAGGAAGTGACCTTAGGCTAGGATAGGTGGATAAGAAGGCTATTAGGGCTTCCCTAAATAGAATATTAAAGTCAATAATTAGGCAAGTCAAGAGGAATTTAAAGGACAAAATAGTGACAAAGTTAGCATTGTGTTAGGGTCTTAGCATGCTAGGAGGTTAGGGCTATGGCTAAGGGAGAAGTTAGGGTAGATTAGGATGAGTTAGTGGTGTTCTATGGCTGTCCAAAATGGATATTATAGTCATATATATATGGAGATCCATGGGGGTCTAAGTAGTGTCGAAATGAAAGGAATAATCCTTTCTTTAGAGAGAGGGAAATGTAGGAGCCTAGGGAAAGGGTTTTAGCAAGGGTTAGGATATAATAGAATGGTTTAGGTGTGTCTTATTGCTTCCTAATAGGTAGTATTATAGTCTAGTTTTATAGATAGTCCTAGGGTTAGTAAAGGTTATAAAATAGAGTAGAATGCCTATTGATATGGACAATGTAAGTCCAAAAACACATGTAATAAATTTTTAGCTTCTTTTCACTATGATGCTTGCATGGTAGCTATGGTATAAATATAGGGTTGATACTCTCTATGCATTCATTTCCCATCCTTTCCTTCATTCCTCTATTTATTACATGTTAATTTATTCTTATCAACTTTAGGCATAATCCTATTATAGAGCCTCTTTCTCTTATGATTTTTTAATTTATGAGTTGTGGAATATGAGATATGTTTTACTTATTTCACTTTGGCTTATAAAAGGAGGGCTTATGATGAATCTCTAAACCCAGCTTATGTGAAGTAATCCATGCATAAGCTTTGAAGTATTTCATTTGATTAGTCTATAAAGAATATGTGACATATGAATACAATCCTAGGAATGATCATATACAAACAAAAAGGTACTTTATAAAAGGCCAAAAGAGATGGTTAGGTAGAGTTGGTGTTAGGGTTTCCCTCCTAGTTTTAGGGTTTCATCATTGATTCTAAACCCTAGGTTATACATGATAACCCCAAAAACCCATTTGGGTTAGGGTTTTTTCATTGATTATAAAGCCTAGGTTATGCATGCTAACCTTTAAACTTCAGTTAGGGTTAGGGTTTCCTCATTGATTCTAAACCCTAGGTTATCCATGCTAACCCTTAAATCATTAAAATTGCAACAAGTACAATATATCGTTAAAATTGAAAGTGCTCAACAATAGCATAACAAATATGTATATATTCAATGAGAGTAAGCAATGTCAACTTTGTCTTCAAATTATATGAATAGCCAAATTTATCAAAATTAATGTTTTCCAAGTAGATGTAACAAATGAAAGAAAACAACAGTCATGTCCAATATGATTCTCAACTCATCAATACTATGAAATTTCTAGTCAATCAAATGTAAGAGAAGATCATTCCAATATCAATTTATAGCTTGCAAAATGAGACAATAATTAGTATGTAAATAACAAAGGAAAACAAGTGCTTTCTATTGCAATTTGGACAATGAATAAGACTAGCAAACCAATGATAACTCTCAGCTAAGTATGACTGTGCCAAAATGTTGTTTGGTATTTGTTATTTAAAATTATCATTGTTATTGCACACGATTATGCAGTTGTGTATTTTTTTGTTAATTAACCTACAGTGTTAAATTTTTTATGCGTTTTATTGTGAACATACAGACTTTATTGCTTCGTCAACAATAAGTATTGCAACCGCATCAACTGTAAACTAGTACTACATTTCACATCATGTACGCAAATATGTAATAAAAGACAAAGTAATATAAAGAAGTGAAAATTGATATATTAATATATACAAATTTCCAATCATATACAGTAGTAGTGAAAAATGGAACATCCTTCCCAATGTCTATACAAAATATGGCAACTCGTGCCCTATAGAAAATGTGGAAACTCATGCCAAAATGCCATTTCATCACTAGTGTCCATAGGAGGGTCTCTCAATCCTCCTGCCCATCCTCAGATCTCCCAGGTGCACCTCCAAAATCTTCCTCTTCTTCGAGCTAGAGGAAGCTCGATTCTTTTGGCTATTTCAACCACCTCCCCTTAGGCTTTGAAGCAACAAAAATCAAATGTCTACTCCTACATGCAATTATACAAGTATAAAACACAATTTAAAATCAAAATAATGTTTTCAAATATTAAATAGCTCACCTCAGATGAGACCATAAGTGGTGAGCAGGCTACCCCCCTCTGTGATCCAAGTCTCTCGGCAATGCCACCCTTCAACATTTAAATAGTAAGACAACTCATACAATTTACTTCCTATGTTAATTTTCATTAATATTGCACGATATGTTCATAAACTAATCAATATCACCATGAACACAACTGGATGGTTCTGGGGGCTAGCAGGTGGAGAAATCAATTGGTCCTCAAGGGTTCCAAGTGAAGCAGTCGGCTGGTCCTTCGGGGTGGCAAGTGGATCAATGGGCTGGACAACCTGTTCTGATACTAGGGTGGATGACACAGTGGAGGATGTATCCACATCGACTTTGGATACAAAACTAGGGGGAACGGTGAGAGAGGGTGTGTATTGGAGTGGGAGAAGTGGTGATGTGTGACAACAAACCCCAACTAGATCTAGAATAGAATGGGACACCCTCAAAGAGGATATGAGGGAAGTGGGGGAATATGGGGGAGGGGGATGGATGGGAGTGCGGTGGAGAATGGGAGGAAATAGATGGATGGAATGGGTTGTGGTGGTGGATGGGAGGAAAGGGATGGATGGAACAGCGTGGGGAGGGATGCAAGGAAAGGGACATGTTTTACAGGGGATATACCTAGCATATACGGTGGGGAAAAGGTAGTCAGTGGAGAGATAATGACTCCAACGTGCCTATGTACTTGGACCTGTATACATATTCATGGCCTCATATATTACTACATAATAAATATAACTATACAAATCTAAGCCATCAAAACTGAAATTAAATTTATACTTTATTACATGATACCTGCTCACGAGGGGATATGTTGATCCCCAGCGGGGATGGATGGTCACTCACTACTGTGGACACCTATACAAACACAAAAAATATGTAGATTAAATTACGAAATATTAACTACATTGGACGACAATATTAACTACCAACATTAAATTTAATTACTGAAATAAAAATACCTGTGTGTATGGCGTCGTGATGTGCTTTGCAGGTGCCATGGCTCCATTTAGGTTGAAGGAACCAACATCCTCGCACTTGGGTATTGGATACTAAACACGAAATAGTTGTACATTAAAACAAATCAAGTCATCAACATCTAATTATTATCTTTAAAAATTGCGTTAGTACTATTTTCAACTTAGTAGTTGTAATGTTCCAAAAAGTAGAAAAGAGACTTCTATTTACTGATTCTAGGTATACTGTTGATTTCTCTTGTCAAGTAGGGAAAGTTTCTTATGTGAAATCGGAGCTCACTTAGCTTAAAGCTAACACAGTGGGATTGATGGTTATTTACAGGTTTTAACAGGTAATCGCATGTTCTAGTGAAAATAATATTTATATTCAAGTCAAGAAGATACTTCTCTAGCATGATTATAATGCTAGATTTAGAATGTTTAAAAGCAGCCTGTCTCGATAAGAGGTAATGTTGATCTTTATTATGTCATCAAACTCCATAAGGATGTTAAAACAAAACTACATATGCATGGGTTAAAATTGCATAGTCAAATACTATCTAAATTGCATCAAATCATTTGGATGATTATGATTAAAATTCTAATGAACACTTGTATTCTTGCTTACATTAATTATAATCTAGAGTTTAAATGGAAAGAAATAAAGTTCACACCTTAATGCTTCGATCACTCAACAAATTTTGGTGTCTATCACATTATATCCTTGTTTTAGGGTTTTATAAACAATTCTTTCTCAATAAATAACCAAAACCACTTTTACTTCCATCTATTTACTCATTATTAGGATGCTAGGTTTACACTGAGATTCTTATATGGGTTTACGAACTGTTGTTACAGCTGATTTTACCACACATGGTGGATAACACCTTTATGGCCTTCTCTATCCCTCTACAGACTCTTTGGTCCCCATGGACCATTTTTGTACCGTTGATGTTTCCAATATCATCCCTAAAAACATGCATTATTTTCCATACATGGCATTTAAACCTATTCTCGTGTATATCCATGGATAGGACCCTCAAACCCATGTACATCGGGATGTGTGCAAAAGGACAAATAATTTTGGAGTTTTTCTTGATGTGGATTTGAGTCCCTTGTCTCTTGGCCTTCCATATTCCTTGAGATTGCTCGGATTTGACCTTCCATTACCCATTTGAAGGACTATATAAGGAACCCTTTGGATACATTGAAAGGAGAGGAATAGAAGAGCAAGAAAACTATAGTCCATTATTGCCGGAGCTTATACTTGAGTCTGCATCCCTTTGTCCCTTGGAGAACTTTGAGTTCTTCCCAAGCTTTCCTTTGCTTTTGAGCTTGCTATAGAGAGATGGAGGATTGAAGTGGTGGAGGCCTAGGTGGAGGAATCGGTTTCTTTGATTCACAGACGTGTCGATAGAGGTTGTCACTATTGTAATCTCTTATTTATATTAATAGAAATATCTTTTCCTATCCAATAATGTGTATTTAAATGAATATTGAATCCATGGATGCTTTTAAATGCTTATATGCTATCGATTATATATGCTAGAATAGGTTTAACACCATTATATAGAATGCTTGTCTTGTTTGCTAAATGTTGAGAGAGAAAATTGCAAATACAAGCGAGAGTGGAAAAGCTTAATGGGGATCTATATGAACCATTTGGAATAAGGTATGTTTCGAGATCCTTTAGTGTTAGATGCTCGGTTTCTCTTGAATATGGGAAAGAATTGATTTCTGTGGTTACTCTATCTATTGTGGTACCCCAAGCCATATATGAATTTTTCTTCGTAACAGAATTGGCGACCATATTGGGGAGTTCCTAGTCATTTCCTTTGGGGGTTTTATTGGCATTCAATGTTCTTGAATCGCTATGATTTCTCTGCTTCTGAGTCGGGTTAGGGGGAATGTTTACCTAGTAGTGTCTGATAGGAGTAAATTTCATCTCATCTTGTCTGTTTACCTTCTTTTTTATCTCTTTTTCTTCCTGTACATTAGTTTTGTCTTCACAATCACGTGTACATGCAGTTTTTACTCGGATATCCACCTATATACGCAGGTTTTCTGCACATAGTCATGTATGCCCTAAGTTTTGCCTTTTAGGGGAATATGAAGTGTTGTTGGGTGAGTTTGGATAATTGCTCAGTCTTCTTAGATGCTTCTGGAGTTTGTATGCACCTCTGTTTCTAACCAGAGATACTTTTTAGTTTGAATTTTTTGAGAATGTTCTTGTCATTTCATTTTCTATTTTTTGTTTTGGGATTAGTGCATTAGGTCTCTTTTACGTTGGTGCTTTGCATGGGTGTTGTCTGATAGTGCTTGTAGAGTCTGGGGGTGGTAGAGTCATACTTTTGCTTTATTATCTCATTTTAATTCAAAAAATATAAAAACATTTGCTTTTTGCATCATTATGCATTTTGCATGGTACTTGTATTAGGTTTGCTTGGAGAATTATTAATCATATTTTCATATAGGAATGATTGCATCTTCATTTGAAGGAAAATTTTTCACTTCACGTAGTAGCATACCCCGTTTTTCATTTGACACAGTGCATTTGCATTGATTGTTAGGTGTCCATTTTACTTCTTGTTGCATCATAACATCATTAGTTGCACGATCATTTGCCCTTTTTGAGTAATAAGCCAATTAAAATCAACACGTAATAAAATGAATTACACTCTTTTCTTTGATAGGGTGCACCAACAATATTAGGTTTTAGGGTCTTGGAATAACTCATCATGAGTAAATTCTCCAAGACAACTAAACGAAACATTTATGTGTCTGTCCAGGTGGGACTGTGAAATTCCTTTATATAATTAGTGTTTCTCAATATCCTCCTCTCATAGGGGAGTTAAGCATGAGGCAGTGTGAGCAGTTATTGATTGGGATGACCCATGGTCATAACTGAGTAGCATCGGATATATTTCCAATATTGTATTCGTATCTAGGGGTTGTTTCGAGAGTTTCGGGCTTTGCTACCCTACCCATATGGTCAATGCCGCCTGAGCATTGATTATATTGAGGTGAACTTAGTTACCTTACCTAGTTTATTAAGGGGTACTTCACAAAGGTTATTCTGTAGGTGTCCTAGCCAGGTAGGGGTCGGACAACACAGTCACTATATACGTTGAAGCTAAGGGCCACTATAATTGGTTACGAACCTCCGCTTGTTGTGTATGGGAGTTCCAAGCCTCTCCTAGGTGAGACATACCTGCTTAATTCAGGAGCTCACATATCCTACCCTTGTTTGCTTGTGATTTGGCTTTACATTGTATAGGTGTATGCTCTGTGCACACTAGTTTTCCTAGGGTTTGCGTAATTAGATAGAGTCTTTTTCATTTTTTGAGTCATTGTGGATTTAAGAGAGCACTTCATCGTTCTTGTCATTTATCAGGACTTCCGCCTTCCATTAGAGGAAATTTGAGGTCTAAAATGGGCCTCCTAAGGAAATAATAAAATAATATTTATTAATTTTGGAGGAAGAATGAAAAAAACTACTTTTTGTGTTCATATTTTTGACATATCTCTCTGTCTTTTAACTCAAATTCTAAATGGAAGAGATCATTGGATGTGTAATTTAATTCCACATCCAATGAGTACCCACACTACATACTTTTGATGGATCCCGGTACCCAAAAAAAAGAAATACTTGAAAAAATATGATGATGACATCATCATCACATTTTTCAGGTATTTCTTGTTTTTTGGGTAGCGAGGTCAGCCAAAAGTATCCAATGTGAGTAATTTTTGGATGCGGAATAAAATTTTGCATCAAACGAGCTCTCCCTCTTGAAATTTGAGTAAAAAAACAAGGAGATGTGTCAAAAATACGAATTAAAAAAGTAGTTTTCTTTTATGACAAATATGTCAATTCAACCATTATGGTTGACTCATTTTATTGAAATTGTATTGGTTCTTAAATTCCAAATCACAAGATTTATTGTTGGTGCATTTTCTTATAAGGCCCATTTTAGACCCCAAATTTCCTCTAATGCACGTCTCCTCCTCCTTTGGGAGAGAGAAACAGACAGTTCGGGAAAACTACTTCTCACATTAATTCACACTCGATGGGAGATCATGAGGATGAAATTTATGAGATATCTTCTCCACCTCAAGAGATTAGTGATGTAAATTATACTCCTATATATGATCCTTAACCAGAAATACCTTCACATTCTGGTTATGATCCCTCATTCACAGGTCGTCGGTATTGGTTACCAGGTGACGAGACTCATCATGAACCCACAAGCACTAGTTATATTCATTATGACATACCTAATATCCTTGCACACAATCCGACACATCATGCCGAATCAGAAATTGAACCTAGCACTACGCCTGGGGGCACTCCTATTTCTTTCCATGCGTAGATATTTGGGAGCACTAGTCACATTGCACCTTCCATCTCGGTGGTGGAAGCTACCTCTCATGTCCGTCCTAGACCTAGTGTTAGTATTCATATGTGGATACTAGAACTGAGACAAGTGCCCATAGGGAACACCACTTACATCCCTTCACATGTCCCTTCATCCTCAAATCTTACTCCTTTGAATACGTTTTTGAGAACCCTTCCTCCCCCTCATTCGTGTGGTCCTTCGGGCCAGAATATCGCTGCTAGCCATGTTCCTACTGTTACTACTCGCATGGTAGTATCTCAGAGTCAAGCACCTCCTGTTGTCTCAGGAGGTCATATTCCTGTTTCTGGATCTGCTCATGGTCCATTGCAAGGTGTTCCCCATATCCCTAATTGTGGAGCCTCTCATGAGACATCCCATGGGACACCTTATGGAGCTTCTCAAGGACACTCTTATCGACCGCAGTATGGAAAAAACTATCAACCCTATGGGTACGGGTATCAACAACTCACTTACTCTTCTAATTATGGATTTGTAGCACCACCTAGTCAAGGTACACCACATCATAATGATTCCATGCATCCCTACATAGGTCAAACAAATGGAGGATATTATGGCCAAGGCCATGGTATTTATAGTAATCATCCTTATATGAACTAGAATTATCAGGGAGCATGGCATAGAACAGCTCAAGCTAGGATCTCTTTCCTCGCAACGTTAAACTTACCTGACTTATCGAGACTCATGAATGATTTGGTATCTCATGACCCGGCTTGGCCGGCTATCCCTAACAAGCTTCCCTCAAACATTCCCAAGTTCGAGGGAAAAGTAGAAGAAGATCCTAGTGAACATGTCACTACTTTTCACCTTTGGTGCTCTTCTAATTCCTCACATGACTCAATACGTTTAAGGATATTTCAACACACCCTCACTAGGCCTACAATGAAATGGTATATAGAGTTACCGAGGGGGGCAGTCATTTTGTTCAATGACCTTGCTATGAATTTCCTCAATCACTTCTAGCTACCCATGCGTGACGATGTTGGTACAGAACTCTTGTCGACATTTTGAGAAGGAAAAGCCACAAATATCTCAAACCATATCCAAGAGTGGCATAGACGGAAGAGGTTGATTAAAGCATTCATACCACCGGAATTTCTCCTTGAGTGGTTCCTCAAATCGTTGTTACTGTACATCATGAAGGATGTTTCTACATCCGGAGTCCAAAATGAGGAACACACAATTTCTAGGGCACAGGAGTTGGATTTGATTTATGCTCAATCCGGACTTCTATATGAGATCATATCTAACACTCCGCGTTCTAGTTTCAATCCCAAGATCAAGCCTGGACCACATGTCGATGACATTGTGGGTTGTACAAGTGCCAAACCTATGGATTTGGTTGTGAAACAAGTGAGCCAGTTATCTATTAATCAATCCTCTTTGGGGAAAGCCACGGCTTCATCCCAACCCACCCAAATGACGAGTGTACTTTTCGTGGAATCATTGGAATAGAAGGGAAACCAGAAGCTCGAAAGAAAAAAGAAAAAGGGTAAAAATAATTGTAAGGGTGGTAACAAGAATGAAAATGCCAATTTTAATTACAAGAACGCCCGCAATGTTGGGGGGGACAAGAATTATAAATGTAAGGTTAATTTTCCTTACAAATTGTGTAAGGATGACCACCTCACTCACTTGTCCACCTCACTTACTTGTGCCCTCATATGGAAGATGCCTCAAGGTTCATAGCACAGGGCCCAGCTGTGCTAACCAATCCTTTACCCCATAATCAAAATATGAACTTGATGACCAATGGTCCTCATTGTGCATTAGGCAAAGATCAAAATCTATTAGAAGCCAATACTGGTCATGGTTGCATCAACATGGTACATGCTACTAAGGTTGTGATTCATGTAAAAGACTATGGTTCGTCACAACCGGACCTTGGAAAAGAACCTGCTCCACTTGAGTGCCCTTTGCATATCGAAAAACTTATGGATAAACTTTAAATTGCATCTCACATTCCTAAGTGAGTCCTAAAGTATTCGGGGCACAATCCTAATGCTTGAGCCACCCAGAACTATTCCATTGTCGAGGATTTGGGCCAAACTCCTTGTGTGATGTCTGCACTTGAAGTACTTCAGAGTTGTACTTCATAAGGGAAATACTTTGTTTCTTCTCTTGGTATTAATGATGATAGTTCTTATTTCGTCATCAAATTTGAAACCATGGGACTACAGCCCCGCTTTCCTTACTACGTGTCTCTTTTGACTCATGTAGAGTGTCTTAATATGATCCTCAAATGCACTGTGATTGACAAAGGAATTGCTGCTTCCGTGATGTATTTGTCGTGCTGGAAGGGTTTGGGTTCTCCCAAGTTGTCTCAATCCGCTAACATGTTGGCTTCCTTTTATGGTACATCATTTCGACCGCATGGGATTCTTCCTTATCTTAAGTTCCAATTAGGAGGGAAGGCCATCGCAATCGAGGTCGAGGTGGTTGATGTGCCCCTTGACTACAATTATTTACTGGGCCGGAATTGGATGTATAGTATGCAAGCCGTAGCCTCTTCTCTATTTTGAGTAGTATTCTTTTCATTTAATGGGAAGATTGTTACGATTAATTACACATCATTCTATAATCTGAGTGTTAGTGCATCATCAGGAGATTCTATCCCAATGATCGATCATTCTCAGCCGGTAATTGGGAGTGTGGGTGTGGGTATGTATCCATCTCTTATGGGGACCTTTAGTTATCCTACGCCCGTTCTTATGAATAGATCTAGTTTTGGTGGGGCTTCATCTTCCTTGAATTTAGTGTCTTTTCGCACTACCCATATGGAAGATCGTTGGATTCTTCGTTCATCGAGTCATTCGAATAGACCTGTCGAAACGGATGTGTCGTTTCCTATAGCAATGATAGCATATCAAGCGAATCTTGATTGTGTTGTAGAGCCTAGTTCTTCCTCTTTGTGGACGAAGGAGGAGGACCCATATGTGCTGCTTGCATGGTAATTTTAGTCCTCTCACACACATGATTTCCATAATGATGTTTTTCCATCAGATGAAGCCATTATTGAGGCCATGTCTGGGGTTGAGCCACCTTGGGAAGAGTTACATCATAGATCCTATTTTATTCCCGAGCTTAACTGTTTGGAGCATGAGGACTTTAGGGAGATTCGCAGCGAGAATATTGGTAGTCTCATGGTTCCATTGAGCAATCCTAGTCAGATGGCTGATGGGAACATGGAAAATATATCACCGACCACTCCTATCAATATTTCTTGTGATCTTGGTAAAATTGAGAATGCCTACACTGGGGCAGACTGTTCCCATGATGAGATTAAGGAGTATATCGAGCTGTTTAAATATTTGTGTGACATGTTTTCTTGGTCATATGAGGAAATGCTAGGTATCGACCCTCATATTGTCAAACATGAAATCAAGACCTATCTGAATGCGAAGCCCGTTCGACAATATTTGAATGCAGTGAATCCTAGAAAATCACCCACTATTAAGGCTGAGATAGAGAAGCTATTAAAATCCGGTTTTATCTATCTCGTTCCCTTGACGAAGTGGGTTTCAAACCCCATTCTGGTTGATAATAAGCAGGGAACGATCCGTATATGCACTAATTTCCATGATTTAAATCATTCTTGTCCTAAGGATAATTTTCCCACACCATTTATTGATCAGATTTTGGATGAGTGTGCAGGAAGGAAGGTATTCTCCTTCATGGACAGTTTTTCCAGATATAATCAAATTCAAATCAAACCCGAGGATCAACATAAAACTGCATTTATTTGTCCTTGGGGTACGTTTGCATATCGAAAGATGCCTTTCAATATTAAAAATGTCGGAGCCACATTTCAGCGGCCTATGACCTTAATTTTTCATGATATCAAAACAATTATCGAAGTGTATTTGGATGATCTTGTTGCTCATTCTCGTCTGAGAGTGTGTCATCCATACCATTTGAGATTAGTATTCGAAAGATGCTGCCATTACTAGGTTAGGTTAAATCCTCATAAGTGCATCTTTTGCGTGACGGTTGGTCACTAAATAGGGTTCATTATTTCCAAGGAGGGTATAAGAGTCGATCCCTTAAAGGTTGAGGCAATACTTCAATTTTCTTCCCCACGTAATATTAGAAATCTTCAGTGTTTGCAAGGCATGGAAAATTTCTTGTAGAGATTCATAGTTAATTTTTCCAATTTGACTAAAGGATTTATGTGTCTTTTAAAGAAGGACACTACTTTTTGTTGGGATGAGTGAGCCCAGGAGTCCTTCGATGCTCTTAATCGAGCCTTAGTATTGGCCCCCATGCTTATTCCACCTGACTATAGCCATGATTTTTTTATTTATATGGGCGCGTCCATGGAGACATTTGGTATGGTTTTAGTTCAGGAGGATGCAGAGCTCCATGAGCATGTCATATATTATTTGTGCCAAAACCTTATTGATACAGAAATCTGTTATTCTCATGTGGAGAAACTTTCCTTGGCCACTATGCATGCGGTTCAGAGATTGAGACATTACATTCTCCTTCGCTAGACCTTAGTGGTAGCTCATGTCAATCCGTTTTAGTTCATCCTCACTAGAAGGATGATCGGGGGAAAATATAATAAGTAGATTGTTATTTTGCAAGAGTTCAATTTCAAATTCGTTTCAGCAAAAGCGAATAAATCATTGATCTTTGCGGAGCTCATTTCTGATTTTCCAAGTGTGGAAGAGGAGGAGGTTTATGAAGATACGTTTGTTGATGGGAATATTTTCCTTATCTCAACTTTGGACCCATGGTATGGGGATATAATTATATATTTGCAAACATTGAAGGTCCCTACTCACCTTTCACGGGATGAGCGACGATAATTACATCATGTATCTAAGATCTACCTTATAGTGGATAACACTTTGTACTGTCGTGGGGTAGATTCCATTTTATGTTGTTGTTTAACCCATGATGAGGCTGAGGTTGTTCTGAATAATTGCCACGGAGGGGTGTGTGGTGGTCATTTATCCGAGCTTTCTACAACCCCAAAAATATTGAGAGAGAGATATTTTTGGCTGTCGATCTTCAAATATTGTATCAATGTGATCAAGAAGTGTCACCCTTTCCAGGTGTTTGCATGCAATATGCGCTCGCATCCTGCCCCGTTACATCCGATTATCAGTGTCGGTACATTCATCAAGTTGGGGCTTGACTTCATGGATTGTAACCCAACTTCAGCTGGGGGGCATCATCATAGTGGTTGTTGATTATTTCACTAAATGGGCTAAGCCCATGCCCATGATTAAATCCGATGGTGAGACAGCTGTGCATTTCATGTTCAACTAAATTATTACTCGGTTCGGCATTCCGAAAGAGCTTGTCACTGACCATGGTAGGAACTTTCAGAATAGAAATATGGAAGAGTTAGCTTCGAAGATAAGGTATAAGCAGGAGCACTCCTCTTCTTATTACCCCCAAGTGAATGGACATGTTGAAGCAGTGAATAAATCACTTAAGTCCATTCTCTAACGAACCAGAGCGCAAAGCAAGACAAATTGGAATATCATGTTATATCTTGCTTTGTGGGCCTATAGAACCACGGTTAAGAATACCACCAATTTTTCTCCATATCAGATTGTACATGGGGTGGATTCTGTCTTGTAGGTTCAATGTGAAATACCTTTGTTGAAGCAATCTATAGAGCTTTTACCAGACACTTCCGCATTGGAGGAACATTTGGTCCACTTAGAGCAGCTTGATGAGCAGTGCTGGGATGCCTCAGTGGCTCTAGAAGTAAATAACAATCACATTAAGCTCCAATATGATAAGTTTATCCATTCGAGGAGGTTTAGTGAAGGTGATTTGGTCCTTTTATGGGATCAAGCTAAAGAACCCTTTGGGGTAGGGAAATTTAATCCCATGTGCCATGGTCCTTACGTAGTCAAACGTGTGTTAGAGAAGGGCGTCTATGAGCCGGTGGATTATGAAGGGACAACCTTGGCAGAGCCTAGAAATGGGCTCTATCTTAAAAAATACTATGCATGATCTTCAGCCAGGGCTAATTATTGTATATTATTGTACAACTTTTTGCATAGTTAGGTTTTCTTATGGTGATCACGTTTGTTGATTAACTTTTGTTTCTTATGGAAGATGTCGATGGAGTCTTCTGCTTACATAGGATTTGCTAATGGTGCTAGCCACCACACTCAAAACTCAGGTTCTGCTACTTGGGTGATTTATACTCCTACGGGTCAGGTATTGTCTTTAGGAGGTGTATGTTTATGGCCTTCCTCAAACAATGTTGCTGAATATACTACCATTATCGAGTTATTGCGGAATTCAATTTCACATGGTGTTCTCTCTCGTGAGGTACGTTGTGATTCACATTTAGTGGTTTCACAACTTAATGGCTTGTATTGTATTAGGGATCCGACATTATTACAAATATTCTTACGTGTGAGATTGCTAGAACGACAATTTGAGAACATAACATACATACATGTTTCAAGAATTTTTAATCAAGTTGCTGACTCATATGCTAACTATGTGTTAGATTGGCATTTGTTTCATAGACCATAAGCATATCACAAACATACATTTTTACACACATGTAAATAAATAAAATCGATCATCATAAAAAAATTTCATTAAACATCCAAAATGTGACGTCATAATACATAAGTGTCATAATACAAAAATGGGGCTTCCGAGACACCAAAATATAATACATGGTAGTACAAAAATGAAACACTCTCGGGTATCTAAGCCTGTAGAGAAGGAGGGGGGTTTTGATTGTGGTAACACACCACGGCTCTAGCTATTTGTCAAAACAATCAAACCCATGCCCATGGTACACCAACCATCTGGCGCTGCATGGCCTCAAGAAAGTCCTCGACTTGCACAATGGGTAACTTGTGTGTCAAGCGTACAAAATTTGTGTGGATGTTTTGGATCATCTGCTCTAGGTCCACACCCATGATGTCATCTCCTCTTCCCCTCCATCTATGATGAGGGAAACCATCTGGTCGCCATGGTCCAACATCTGCATACACATGATAGATTGTCACTATGTGTCATCACACCAAAACATGTCTTTTGAGTCAATATATCAAAAAACACAAAAAATATAATAATTCAAAAAAATTAAAAAGATGGTTTGGCATTAGTTACCTATATCGCCATATGTCACTCTTGGTGGTATGGGCATGTCCAGATCTCCTTGGAAGTCTATCCCTACATAGGGATAGTCATCAATGGAAATGATCTGGCACTGCCACCATGGAAAGAAGTCCGCTGGGTAGGGGTTAGACACCCTACCTCTGCCCAGTCTACGCATAGCATCCACTCAACATCGTTGGGCCAGATCTCAAACCCCGTGTGGAGGAATGTGCACTCTAGGGCATAGCCTTGGTACACGCTTGAAGAATAATGTGCTCAGTATGCTACCAAAACCGAATTTTCTCACCCTGCCCATCTTCCAGTCACTGAGCTGCTGCTTCATGTTACTTAATAGTGTAGTGCTCCAATTGTACACTATGGATCTTATACACTCCATGACCACATAGAACATCAATGGTCGTGAGGCCTGGTGGAGTGAATCTAGACCGGCTATCCTTCCAGGCGCCAATAGTAAGGCCTTCAGACCTAGTACCTGGATGGAGTTTGTCAGGATTTGACTCCCAACCTTTTCCATGTCCCGAAAACAGTATAATGCAATGTACTCATCAGTGGTAAGGCCACCTTCGGGCCCATGAGAGCGTAGGTTCACCACATCTTCCTATCGGGAAAATCCAGTAATAAAATATATGTCCTCAATCTCTATAGTGAGGGACATCCTGTCGATATGAAAAGACTCTAAGTCTAGATCCCAATAGTCTACTAGCATCTACAGGAGTCTTGGTTTGGCCCTCAAGCTGCCAAGACACCAAAACTTATATAGACCACATGCATGTAGATCTTGTTGATCCATTAAGTCACCATGAACAACCTCTTCCACATCTCCATGTTCCCTCTCCCTCCATTCTAGAACCATCCTGCACATAAAAATTGATTTTTGGTCATTAGATACCTCAAAAATCCTTATGCACGACTGCATACACGACTATTTGCAAAACAACCACATATGTACATGGTTTTGGGAGGTTTTTGCATGTATGTCTAGACCTATACACAGAAAAAACCCTGATACCCACGTGGGCCGAAACACATATTTTAGATTGGCCTAAAAATTAAAATTGACCATGGAAATTTAAAAAATTTACATGAAAATGGAAGACGAGGACATGAGTTACTTGATATGAACGGTGTCAAATTTCGCCGGACAAAGCTCCCGGAATTTGCATTGGAAGTTTGAGCTCAAATGGGTAAAATTTCGAATGATATGGAATTTTTGAATTTTTTACTATTTATAGAAATTTTTTGAAAATTTTGAAATATTTTACCCCATTTCTATAGTTTTGGAGCATTTTGGACTAATTTGATGATGTAGGCGTCCATTTTGAGCGCCATTTTGACCGTGGTTTTGACCCGTTCGTGCCGATTTCAAGTATTATGTCTAAACTTGCATATAGGTTAGATTTCACATTCGTTTTCACTTTGCATGACCTTATGACCATTTCATTATAACTTTAGGTACGAACCCATTCTATCTTGTCACGGAACCTTTTTGTTGTTTTTAGAAGTGACATGATGTGAATGGTAGAGCTTGACCATATATGGGTGCCCTAGTTATTTCCTGTTTTTCATTTGGCGCCCATGCCAACATTTTTCCTTTAGGGTGTGGGAGTCCTTTGTATAGGATCACCATGACTTTGCACAAGAGCCTCATACTCCTCTTGATATTTTTCCTGGCCCTTTTTTCCCTAGGACTCCCTTATGTCAAGTTGTAATTGCATTATTATCAGTTTTTCCTGCCTCATTGAGCCTTATGCCGGCTTCCCTCACTTTGATTATCAGCTATATAGCTTGATCTTGTCTCATGTCTAGCCACGTAGAGCCATTTTACATATCCTTTGCAGCTTGATTCCCCCTTTTTTACTAGGAGGGGACTTTCCCCCGAGTGTCGTTATCCTACATATGTGTTCTTGCGTTGAGCATAGGTATGTTCCACTACTTAGAACTAGTTTTTTTTTCCCATTGACACTTGTCTCCTCCTAGTTTGTAACTATAAAGCATTTTTATTCTTTTTCGAGATTTTCAAAATATTTGAAAAAGTACAAAAAAATCAAAAATCCAAAAAGCCGGACAAGAAAAGATGTTATCTTTGGCAGCAGTCAAGTCCTGTCACCTTCGAACATAGAAATGAATATTACATCTTTTGGTTGGGTTAAGAGTTTGGATTTAGGAGCTGTACTCGTTTCTCTGAGTTTATCTCCACCGACTGGTTAAGCTTCTAGTCCCTATCGAGCCTCTATCGATGCCTCTTGTGTCACACAAATGGCCCAATTTTGTATATTGATTCTTTTCTTCCTACATTCAGTCACCATTCTCCTTTATGATTTTGTTCGAAGGAAGTTGAAACCTGAGTCGGCCATTCCTCAATTATCTTGATTTTGCATGTCGGCCATTCCTGGTACTGATACTGGTTCGTGCACATTATGATCGAGTCCTTCCAAATTATAGAGACTTGCTGAGTACCTCGTGTTGGATGATAGGGGATGCCTTAATGCCCTCCTTCCAGCATATTTCATCCCATCGACTTTAGATAATTTATTTTGGGATAGGAACCTAGAGTCATTTTGAGTGCCCTAAGGCTTGCAGTCATCAGTGGCAGGTTCTCTCGCCATCGATAGTTTTGGGAATACATCAACGTCCCCTGATCGATGGATCCTTTCAAGTGTTCAAACTCAACACATTTATTCACACTTGTAAGTTTGCACTCTAGTACCTTGATTCCCATTTTCATTATTGGTGGGTGATCTCGCATTTGTTAACGATATACATCAATCACCGGTAATCAGATGATGGAATACTATGTTCGACCTCAACACCTCTATTCACATAGTAGTACATGTACTCGTAGTGGATTGTGTAGAGGACCTTCCATATTGGTGGAATTTCATATATGCTACCTCCTTGATCGTGCTAGTGTTCATGAGATTTCAGCTCTCGTGACTTGATTCCAGTGTATGTCACATACCTTTAGCAATTATGGAGATCTTGATCCATTATATATCTTCAGCTTTCATGGAGATCATGATCCTTTGTATATCTTCATCATGAATATTCTAATCTATCTATATTGTACGTGGTGATGACCACACATGTCATATTTTGTATCATGCCTATTCATGGCTATTGTACTCTTATGTATCCGAGACTACTATATGTACTTGCAATTATGTGCATATTTTGATTATTGTATTATACTATTGGATGGTTGGTTCTTCCATCTGGTTCTTCATCACTCCACTTCTGGGATGGACTTATAATGTATTACAGCCATCGTATCACCCCTCTGACCTCACACCTTATGGGGCATCTGTTATAGCTTATTTTACCACACATGGTGGATCACACCTTTATGGCCTTCCCTGTCCCTCTGGAGACTCTTTGGACCCCATGGACCAATTTTGTACCTTTGATGTTTCCAATATCATCCCTAAAAACATGCATTATTTTCCATATGTGACTTTTAAACCTATTCTCGCGTATATACGCGGATATGACCCTCAAACCCGCGTACATCGAGATGTGTGAAAAAGGCCAAATAATTTTGGAGTTTTCCTTGATGTGGATCCGATTCACTTGTGTCTTAGCCTTCCATATTCCTTGATATCACTCATATTTGACCTTCCGTTACCCCATTGAAGCACTATATAAGGAACACTTTGGATACATTGAAAGGAGAGGAATAGAAGAGCAAGAAAACTATAGTCCATTGTTGCCTGAGCTTATACATGAGTCTGCATCCCTTTGTCCCTTGGAGCACTTTGTGTTCTTCCCAATATTTCCTTTGCTTCTGAGCTTTCTATCAAGAGATGGAGGATTGAAGTGGTGGAGGCCCAGGTGGAGGACTCAGTTTTTCCAATTCACAGGCATGCCAATAGAGGTTGTCACTATTGTAATCTTTGATTTATATTAATATAAATATATTTTCCTATCCAATAATGTGTATTTAAATGAATATTGAATCCATGGATTCTTTTAAATGCTTATATGTTATTGATTATATATGCTAGATTAGGTCTAACACCATTATATAGCATGCTTGTCTTGTTTGCTGAATGTTGAGAGAGCAAATTGCTAATACAGGGAAGAGTGGAAAAGCTCAACGGGGATCTACATAAACCATCCGGAATAAGGTATGTTTCGATATCCTTTAGTGTTAGATGTTTGGTTTCTCTTGCAGATGGGAAAGGATTTATTTCTACGGTTACTCTGTCTGTTGTGGTACCCCAAGCCATAGGAATTTTTCTTCTTAACAACTGCATTTACTAGCTATTACGGATAAAACTTCCTATGGCTTGGGGTACCACAACAGATAGAGTAACTGCAAAACTCACTCCCTTCCAATATGCAAGAGAAATAAAAAATCTAAAACTAAAGGATCTCGAAACATACCTTATTCTGGATGGTTGATGTAGATCCCCATTGAGCTTTTCCAATCCTTCTTGCGTTAACAATTTGCTCTCTCAACAATCAACAAACAAGAAAACCATGCTATATAATTGTGAAAAACCTACTCTAGCATATATAATCAATAACATATAAGCAATTAAAAGCATCCATGGATTCAATATTCATTTAAATGCACATCATTGGACAGAAAAATATATTTCTCTTAATATAAATCAGAGATTACAAGAATGACAACCTCTGTCGACACGTCTGCAAACTGAAGAAACTGATTCCTCCACCTGGGCCTCCACCACCTCAATCCTCCATCTCTCGATAGAAATATCACAAGAAAATGCAAGATTGGGAAGAACACCAAGTGCTCCAAGGGACAAATGGATCCAGACTCAAGTATAATTAAGCTACGGCAATAATGGACTATAGTTTTCTTGCTCTTCAATTCCTCTCCTTTCAATGTATCCAAAGGGTTCCTAATATAGTGCTTCAATGGGGCAATGGAAGGTCAAATACGAGCAATCTAAAGGAATATGGAAGGACAAGAGACAAGTGAATCGGATCCACATCAAGGAAAACTCCAAAACGATTCGGCCTTTTTCACACATCCCGTTCTAGCGGGTTTAAGGGTCATATCCATGTATATACGCGACAATGGGTTTAAAAGTCACGTATGCTAAATAACATGTGTTTTTAGGGATGATATTGGAAACATCAAAGGTACAAAAATAGTCCATGGGCTCCAAAGGGTATACAGAGGGATAGGGAAGGCCATAAATATGTGATCTACCATGTCTGGTAGAATCAGCTGTAACACTAGCATTTCCAAAAACCACATTGAGTTTAAGAAATGGGTCAAGATTTTAATTCTAGTTGGAAGAATGGTTTGTAAACTCTTACAGTTTATAATTTAATTTATTTTTATTGTATCTTATACCTAAATTTTCTGGTGTACCCATTAGCTAAAGCCACACCTTTTACAAAAGGATGTTAAATAAACTCTTGGGGTAAGTTTGTTGATTTACGTGACATAGGAGATCTTGTTATTGGTTTGGTTCTAATTATCAGTTTACTTTACAACTCTTTAAGAAATAAAAAGATTAAGTCTAGGAATCATTAGATCTCATTCTTACTATAGTTTAACATTAAAAATATGTCTCTTACACATTTTCCATCAAACATAGTTAATAAAAGAACTACCTCACTTTGACCCATAACCTTACCCTAAAAGAAAATCATTTCTTGTTTCTATAGTTTAAAACCTAGGCATTAAATAGTTCGAGGTATATTTCATCAATGGTAATCAAAGTTATAATGTATAAATGATTACTACTTTGATTGTAATAATTTTTTTGTATATTTGAAATGGCATACGTGACTATAGAACTTCTACCCACACTCATGAAAAATCTAGAAGGACACATGGAGGATCAAACAGATGGATAAGTTGACTTTGATCTTTCCCTAAACTTCATTTGCGAGAGATTGAGGGTTCTTTTGATTGGTGTGGCCGAGCTGCGAGCTCATGGATTCCATTAGTCCTTACTGACCTCCAGTTTTTCTCATTTTCACCGCAAGCTGGATCTTGTAAACAAAATACCTTGGTTTTTAAGTGTTAAACGCTAATGTGGTAAAATGCGTGTGAAAAAATTCCTTCACTAGGCTTAGGACTGTGAGTCTTGTTCCACATCAATCCAGAGAACAATGTTTTTAAGTTCAGTGTGTCCCTTGTTCAGGTTTGGGTTCTGCTCGTTCCATCCCAAACATGAATTAGGGTTTTTGGATGTTACGGCGCAATAGTTACTGAGGTGAACACTTTCCAAAGTGCCCAGTAATTCAAGCAATGGTTGTGCATTCTCGGTTTCTACAAACCGAAAACGTTAATAGGTAACGACCTATCCTGTTTTCCTTTCTTTTTTTAAAGAAGGATATTTAAATTTTATTTTAAAAGATTTTAACCATTGAAATGGTTACTCTGTGCAGGTTCTCTTCACATTTTTAGATGTTGGAGACGAGCTCGTTCTTTCAACCTTGTGATATGCATACCCTGGTAATCCTCGGTTTCACTGAGGGTTTCTCCTGCATTGGTATTATGGTGGTCGAAAAACAAGAGATTTTGCTATGTTGGTTAAGGCTCGGTCTTGGTTTACTTGTTAGGTTACTTCTTGTTATTTTTTTTTATATTAAAAACCCTAAAGGGTAATATGTGCAAGAACTTGAAGGCTAAGGCAGCCCTGACTTGGGGTTTACTTGACAGAGCCTTTATGGCTATGATGATGTAAAAACTTTCTGCTTAAATTTTAAAACTAGGTGCTAAGCCGTGATAATGTTGTTTGGCCTCTACTTTGTTACTTAAGTTTTTAAGTGGTTTTTAATGGTGAAGAAAAGACTGTTCGTTTATTCGAGACTTATAAACAGATGAAGGGTTATTAAATTTTAGAATTTTCATTTAATGTAAATGATTTATAGGTATTTTAACTATTTAATTTTCACAGTGTGATCGGGTGAATAACATACTCTATTTTTCTCTCAGAATGGTTATTAGCTTTAGTTAACCTACAAATCGATAATGAGATGGATTTTACAGAAATGGTTTTAGTTTTGTTTCTATTTTTACATTTAATAATTGTTATTTACAGTTGTTAAAATTTTGTGGTAAGTGTAATATTATGCAAGTCTCTGTGCAAATATAAAACCTATCTTTCATAAACCCTAGGTAAATTTCTCTGAGGTTTACAGTGAAACCTTTGTTTCCAGTACAGGATGCAAACATGAACTTAGAATAAATTATTTTAAAGACCTAAGAAGTACTAGTTAGGTTAAAACCCTAAGTGCTATTTTGTTTTACTGTTCCTATGTTTATTTATTTAACTTTATCTATTATGATTATAATAAATATTAGAAATAGTAATAATTATGTGTTTACTATGACCACTAGTGATTAAATTATATATATATATATTATTCTTTTCCTGTAATGAGATAATACAAATACTTTCAGCAGATAGAGTAAGTACTGCTAGTTTTATGTAAATGAATCATTTGCATTTTTCATTCAGAGTTGATAAACAAATCATCAGATCTACTTAATCAACGAGCTGTACTATAGTACTACCTACATAAGGTGTGGAAAAATACAGTATGGTAATTTCTATTTATTCATTTTTCATTTTCCATTAATACTACTGTTTTAATTATAATCTACTAATCACTAATTTTATCAATAAACAATGCTCTTTTCTTCATAAACCCTAATGAAACAATAACATACATATCTTGATAAACTAGTAATCATTTTCTGAAGACAGTAAATAAATTATAACTAAACTGAAACAAATAAAAAACTGTCAAATGATGAGGCGACAACAACTTAAGGAGGTTGTTCCTCCCAACCAACTTTTGGAGAAAGCTTAGTATGCACTACCTCAGGACCCCCGAGCGTGTTTCCTAGTCCTCCTGGTAGAGTAATAGGTGAAGGATGTATCCTTAAGACCTTCTTTCATATGACTGGTCAAATTACAGTAGTAACTCAAACCTGCTTACAACAGTAAGAACTTTAACCTAAATAGTTGCACAAGTTCAGTCCTCCACAATTAATCCCTCAAAATCACTTCAATAAGTCCCCTCCATCGAATTTCTCATGTGCATTTCATTCACACTGAATGATCATAATTCCAGAATGAATAGCCTCAGCTGTCTTCAATGGGAAGGTTTATAACAATGCGTAGGTCTTATGGGTTAGTTTTTACTTAATGAACCACCTCCTCCAATTCCACTTCCTTGGGAATTCATGACCACAATTATAGGGAAGTTTCCACCTGGAAGAGTTAGAAGTAGTTTGAGGATGCTGCCACTTGTCAGTATACTCTCCACCCAGTCTAATCCACCAAGTGACCAGCTAACACTCTTTTAAAAGCTTCCCTAATTTGTTGCCTCATCATTTATTTATTTATTAATAAAATATTCCGAAATAGATTAATTATCCTTGACCCCACTTGGTCATCAATTACAAACTTAGCATAAAATATAACATAATGTTCCTCAAAAACATTAATTTTTTTTTCAAATTGGGGCATGTCACATACACACCCCCTTAATTTATAACATCACCCTCGATGTTATTTATTCCTTGTCCTCAGATTTCCGTTGAAATAGAATTGGATATGCATCCCGGATATGACTTTCCAATTCACGTGTGGCTTCTTTTGGACTAAGGTGCTTCCATTGCACCTTCACCTGACCAATGGTGCGATTCCGAAGCGAGATCTCCCTCCTTTCAAGTATACAATCCGGTTCCACCAGAAAATATCCTTCAGGATCCACCTGCACATCGTTTCAATTAATAAAATGAGTAGCATCATGTACATATTTTTTTAATACATAAATATGAAAAACATTGTGAACTCTTACATTTGGTGGTAAAGCTAATTGATATGCTACCTATCCTATCCTAGACAGTATTTCAAAAGGACCACAATATCGAGGTGCTAGCTTAGCACAGCTACCAAACCTCAGAGAACTCTTTTTAGGTCTCACCCTGATAAAAACATGTTCACCTACTTGGAACTCCTTTGGAGTTCGTTTAAGGTCTGCTTGGATTTTCTGTTGATCTTGTGCAATTTCCAAATTACCTTGTAACTGTTTTACAATTTTCTCCATCTCTTTTAATAATTCCAGTCCTAATACTAGCGTGTCCACTGGATTACTCCAAGAGATGGGGGTATTGCATTTCCTTCTATACATAATTTCAAAAGCAATATACCTAGTTGAATCTTGATAATGATTATTGTAAGCAAATTCTACCAGGTGTAAATAATATTCCCATTTAGCTGGTTGCTCCTTTACATACATTCTGAGCAGATCCTCCAATACCTAATTTACTCTTTCAGTCTATCCATCAGTGTTAGGATGGAAAGAGGTACTAAAGTTTAACGTAGTATTTAACCCTTTAAACAAATATTTCCAAAAATTACTTGTAAACTTAGGGTTTCGATCTGAAATTATCACCTTCGGTATTCCATGCAACCGAAAATTTTGTTTGAAGAAAATATCAGCAATATTTACAGCTTTATAAGTAGTTTTTACAGCTATAAAATGGGCTCCTTTACTCAATTTATCAACAACTACCATTATTGAGTCATTTAAGTTCTGATTTCTAGGTAGTCCCGTGATAAAATCAAGGCTAATTATCTCCCATATCTAGCGAGGAATAGGCAATGGCTGAAGTAGCCCCGCTAGATGCTAATGTTCATTTTTTACTTGCTGACATTCAAATCACCTAGCAATGTATTCTTCCAATCCATTTTTCATGTTTGGCCAAAAATAATCCTTTCTTAGCATGGTTATGGTTTTCTGATAACCCGGATGCCCTGAATAACGAGTTTTATGAATTTCGTTTAAAATTAATAGCTTAATCTTAGGTACATTAGGTGTGTATAATATATATTTATACAATAATAATCCTTTTGCATTCAATATGTACCCTGTACTTAGACTTTCTATTAAATTTTCTCTTACCTTAGCTTGTAATTTTCGGTAATTTTCATCTTGTTTTATTCCATCTTCTAGGTGTTCTTCCAAGTCTGTCTTGTAAGTGCTGATAGTTGTTGTAAAATTCAGCTTTGCATTTCTACTTAATGCATAAACAACCTTATTCTCCTTTCCTTTAATATGTTGTATTTCAAAATCGTATTCACTCAGAAAATCTAGCCACCTAGCTTGCCTAGCATTCCAGTTAGGTTGATCCAACATATATTTCAATGCTTTATTATCTATCATTAATAAAAATTCCTTCCTATTAAATGATGATGCCACATTTTTAAGGCATGTACGACCGCAGATAATTCTAAGTCATAGGTCACATAATTTTTCTCATCAACCTTCAGCTTCCTAGACTCATAAGCAATGGCGTGTCCTTCCTGAGTTAATATTCCACATAAACCATCATTGCATGAATTAGTACATACTATAAAATCTTTATTAGGTTCAACAATTCTTAGAATTGGTGCGGTGGTTAATAACATTTAGAAATTTTTAAGATTGTCTTCACACTTCTGATTCCAATCAAATTTCTTCCCATTTTTCTGCAAAGAGTTTATAGGATTTACAATTCTCGAAAAACCCTTTGATGAATCTTTGATAATAACCAGTAATCCCCATGAATGGTCGGACGTCAATTATGTCTTTTGAGACTGGCCAATCTTTGATTGCCTTTATATTTTTGGGGTCAACAGAAATTACTTCTTTAGTCACCACATGACCCAAATACTGGATTTTATCTTTAAAGAAGTCACATTTACTAAATTTTGCAAAAAGTTGATGTTCTCGTAACTCTTGTAAGACAATTTTTAAGTGTTCTTTATGTTCCTCTTCAGACTTTGAGTAAATTAAGATGTCGTCAATAAGTACGACCACAAATTTATCTAGATATTTTTGCATTACATTATTCATCAAACACATAAAAACAGTTGGGGCATTATTAAGGGTGAATGGCATAACGACAAACTTGTAATGTCCATATCAAGTCCTAAAATTGTTTTAAAGATGTCTTCATCCTTGATTCAGACCCGGTGGTATCCAGATCATAAATCAATCTTTGAGAACATCGTTTCTCCACGTAGCTGATCAAATAGATCATCTATACGTGATAATGGGTATCTATTCTTGATAGTCATTTTATTTAGTTGATGATAATCTATACATAGTCGTAGAGTTCTATCTTTATCTTAACAAAGATGATAGGTGCTCCCCAGGGGGACACACTAGGTCTAATGTAATTCTTATCAATGAGTTATTTTAACTGCAACTTAAGTTCATTTAATTCCAGTATATTCATTTGATAAGGGGCTTTTGAGCTGGGAACTGCACCAAGTACCATCTCAATAGTAAAATCTCATTCTTGTTTCAGTGGCAGTCCCAAAATTTCTTCTGGAAATACATCTGAATATTCCCTTAGGATCATATTATCATGGAAATATCCTCCAATTTTAATTTATCTTTGTTATTAGTGTTTTCTTCATTAATTACTATTACGAAAAAAGCTTCACACCTCTTCCGAATGACTCTCTTAAGCTGCAAAGCATAAATCTTCCTTATGGATGTTTTCGTATGGATTTCTTTTACTTTTATTAACTCTCCATTTGTTAGAATAATCAACCCATAGTTAGGTACCTTAGACATTAACTAATCTATTTTTGTCTTATTTGCCTAGTTTCCATGTTCCACCTTATGCAAGTTGTCATCTAGACATCCATAGTGGTCAAACTTGATAATTTTGACTCATGGAGCGCTTGGGAAACCTCCTGGAATCAAATCTTCTTTATTCCTAGCCTCCTAAGTGCCCTTTTATTTTTTCTGCTTTATTGCCTGCTTTTTCAGTGGTTTAAGGCAATTGGAAAAGTTTGACTAGGTGAGGTTAACTAGTTTTTTGTCCTCCACATCGTCCACTATTTTCTCCTATGAAAAACATGTATGATTTGTCCTTCCATTACCTTTTAGCTTTCCCAAGTGATTTTTCCAATTTGTGAGCTCCTTGACAGTTTTGGAAACTGCTTTATGCACCTATGGGGGATTTGCTTATTTTTAGTAAGCCTGCTTTTGACTAGATTCGAATTGCCTCCTCATGCATTTGAATCCATTATGTAGTTATTTATTGTGGAAGCCTATGATGTTACAGGGTTGGATATTGTACACTTATTCAATACAATTTAGTTTTCAGCTCCATATTCAGTCTCTTTTGTGAGTGATTTTGCATGTACAATTGATAATTGTTGTGAGTGTAATTGTTCTATCACTGGGTTCAATTTCCACATGGTATCAGAGCCTTTGTATATCGATTTCTCTCCTTCCAATTTGTTTTGCAGGTTTGACATTAGTGACTGGGAGCCTTCTACTGACAGCCAGGACAATTTCTGAGCTATGGATCAATCTCAAAAGATCATCTTGACTCCCTTCCACTTCTTTGAATGGAAAGCAGAGATGGAGATACTATTGAGAGTGAAAGGCCTCTACAGAGCGACTATGGAAATAGAAACAGAGCCCAATGCAGCTGCAGAGAAGATAAAATGGCACAACAGGAGGGATGAGGCCTATGGTCTCTTGTGTCTAAGTATTTCCAGAGACCTCCTTTTCCATCTTGATGGATTGACATCACCGAATGAAGTATGGGAGAATAATTTTCATATTTTTTGAAAGACAGATGAGATGAGGGGACATCAAATCGAAAATGAACTGATCTCCCTGAGTCCAAATAGCTTTGAATCCCTGCAACTCTATTTCTCCAAGTTCAAAGCACTTGTTTTGCAGCTAAAACAATGTGGGATCAAAAATAAGGATGATCAGTTGGTCTTGGCCATACTCTCGAAGCTTGGCCCTGACTATTCAGTGTTTGTTTCGAACTTCTATGCCACAAAGTTGACAGCTCGAACCTGGAAGATGCCTAGCCTTGCAGATTTCATGGAATCTCTCAAACAAGAACAAGATAAGTTGGTGATGATGGGCACCATCAAACCTTCCAAAGACCAAGCTCTGGTTGTTGGAGATTCGAGGTTGGATTCAAAAAGCAAAAAGAAAGCTAAAAATCCACTTGAGCAAAAGAGAGACAGGAAAAAGTCTCCAGAGGAGCCACAATGTTCCAAGAAGAACTACCAGAAGAAGAAGAACAAAGGAGAAATGAGCAAGTGCGCATACTGCAGTAAGGGAAATCATTCTGAGAGCTCTCGCATGAAGAAGCAAATAGACATGCTAACCCAACTCCTGGAGAATAATGGCATCTCCCTTCAAAACAGCCCAAACAAGAGGGAAGGAGGATCAAGTTCAGAAGACAAAGAGAGCGTTCATGCATTGGTTTCTAGCACATCAAGCTCACCTAGTTTCATCATTAATTCTGGAGCTTCAAGACACATGGTTTCGACCAAGGAGGCATTCACCTCACTTGACATGTCGAAAGGTCCACCAATAGTACTGGGAGATGACTGTCTCACTGAAAGTTTGGGCAAAGGGAGGATTGATCTTGATCATGGTCAGTTCAGCAATGTGCTGTATCTTCCTGGTCTTGCCTCCAACCTCTTATCAGTGTATCAGATGACCCACACTGGGTCTCCAAATAATGTCATATTCTCCCCTGATGAAGTTGAGATCACAGAGATCTCAAGTGGTAAAGTCATTTCAAAAGGAGTTGCAAATCATACTTCGAAGGTATACATGTTCTCACACTTCCTACCCTACTCAAACCCCTTTGCTCTTCTGATTCATGCTAATGAGGCAAGAAAGATTTGGCATGAAAGATTTGGCCACCTAAATTACAAGTATCTTTCTGATCTTAGTGAAAAAGAGATGGTCATAGGGTTACCAAAGATAAAATTTTCCAAAGGAGTCTGTCAAGGTTGTATCCTAGGAAAGCACCAAGAGCATAAATTTGAGAGAGATAGTCATGAGAGAACCTATGCACCCCTTGAGTTGATCCACAGTGATGTTTCTGACCCATTCGCTCATATGTCCATGAGTCAGGCCAAATATGCATTGACTTTCATCGATGACTTTTCCAGGTATTGCTGGGTTTACTTCCTGAAACACAAGTCTGAAGTTTTTGGCCTCTTAAAAGTCTTTAAGGCTTTGGTTGAAAACCAGTGTGGGAGGAAACTCAAGGTCCTTAGATCTGACAATGGTGGTGAGTATGTCAAGTCTGAGTTTATTCAATATTGTGCAGATGCAGGTATTCAGATGCAGCATTCTATCCCTTACACACCACATCAGAATGGTGTTGCTGAGAGGAAGAACAGATCACTGAAGGAGATGGCAACATGCATGATGGAGGCTAAGACATTGCCACTAAAGTATTGGGATGAAGCTATAAACTGTGTATCCAATATCCAGAATAGGGTGCCTCATAAACAGCTTGATGGTATGACTCCTTTCAAAGCATGGAGTGGGCACAAGCCAGATGTGACCCATTTCAGGATTTTTGGCTCAAAGGCTTGGGCTAGAATTCAAACAGAAAAGAGGAAGGCTTTGCAGCCCCAAAGCCAAGAGTGTCTATCTGTTGGGTACTATGAATATTCAAAATGGTACAATATGATAAATTTGAGCACAAACAAAAACTTCATTTAAAGGTGTGTTCAGTTTCAAGAAGAGCCCCTAGCAGCAGTGGAAGTTGGAGAAGCCTCTTCACCACCAGAACCTCTGAATCTAAGTGAAGAGATTGTTGAACATGTTGATTCTGATATTTCTAATAGTGATGAATTTATTGCAGATCCTAACATACCTATAAGGCCAAAATGGTCATCCAATACCATTCATGCAGCAGGAGAGCCAGCTAGAAATCCTAATGACCCTAGGAGGACTAGATCTGAATTTGAGTGTGCTCTGTGCATGAAGGATCTTATGTTTGCTGAAAAATGATATCTGATGGTGGAATTAGATCCTTAGACATATGAATATCAAGTATCAGATCCAAGATGGCAAGCATCCATGAAGGAAGAGTTCAGCTCACTCCAGAAGAGAAACACTTGGGAGCGGGTTGATCTTCCCCCAGGGAGGAAGTTAGTTCAGTGTAAGTGGGTGTACAAGAACAAATTTTCTGCTGATGGTTCACATTTGAAGTACAAGGCTATATTGGTAGCCAAGGGCTACTCACAGGTTCATGGCATAGATTACAATGAGACCTTTTCACAAGTGGCAAAGATGGACTCCATCAGGCTAGCCTTAGCCATTGCAGCTTCAAAGCAATGGGAGGTACATCACATGCATGTAAAGTGTTCCTTATTGAATGGAGATATCACTGAAGAGATATACATGCAGAATCCTCAAGTATTTTCTACTAACCCATCTCTTGTGTGCAGGCCAAGCAAGTCATTGTATGGTCTAAAGCAAGCCCCCAGGGCTTGGTATGCCAAGATTGATAGCTTCTTGCTATCACTGAATTTTGTTCGATGCAAATCAGATCCAAATGTATATTTGAAGTTGATTAATGGTTAATTAATGAACATTGTGGTATATGTTGATGAACTCCTCATTACAGGAAGCTCAAAGGATGAGATTGCTTCCTTGAAGAGTGCAATGAACCAAGCCTTCTCCATGACAGATTTGGGTCTCTTAAGCCAATTCTTGGGACTTGAGATTACTCAAACCAAAGATGAAATCAAGGTGCACAAGTCCAAGTATGCCTTGGATTTGCTGAACAAATTCAGAATGAAGGATTGCAAGCCAATCAAGACTCCTTTCCTTTCAGGAGTGAAGCTTGAAGACGTTGATTCTTCACCTATGGTAAACAATACACTGTATAGGCAATTGATTGGATGTTTGTTGTATCTTACACATACTAGACCTGATATTTCTTATGCAGTAAGTGTGGCTTCTAGATACATGGATCAGCCTCATGATATACATTGGAAAGCAGCCAAAAGGATCCTTAACTTTGTTCAGGGAACAAGGACACATGGGATCTTCTATAAAGATAAATCTAATCTTGATTTGATTGGGTTTACTGAAAGTGATTGGGAAGGTGATAGCATAGATAGAAATTCCACATCAGGATATGTGTTCATGCTTGCAGAATGGTCAATCAGCTAGTCAAGCAAGAAACACAGTGCCATTGCACTCTCATCTACAGAAGCAGAGTACAGAGGAGTTGTAAATGCAGCAACTCAATGTTTATGGTTGCAGGGGTTACCTGGAGAATGTGGCTTCGAATCATAATACTCAACTACTATCTACTATGATAACCAGAGTACCATTCGAATCTGCAATGATCCAATTTAGAAGTAGAGAACCAAACACATTGAGATCCATATGCACTACATCAGAGAGCTTTTGCATGATGGCATCATTCACCTACTCTTCTAGTCATCTTCAGAACAAGTAGCTGATATCTTCACCAAATAATTTTGTGAGAAGACCTCGAGCAATCTCAAATCATTGCTGGGGATTGCTGATCATGCTGTGAAGCATGAGTGATGACAAGATTTCCATATTTTGTTTTCCAGTCCATGTTTAAGGGAGGATTTTCCCACTGGGTTTTTGCCTCTTTCCTTGCTTATATGGAAATGCAGTATGTAAAGGGTGACTAATCCTTGTTGCTAGGTCCTATAATTTTCTGATATATTACTCATAAGTCAGGCTTAAGGGGGGGTGTTAGAATAATCAACCCATTTTTATCTACCTTAGACATGAATTAATCCATTTTTGTCTTATTTGCCTAGTTTCCATGTTCCACCTTATGCAAGTTGTCATCTACACATCCATAGTGGTCAAACTTGCTAATTTTGAGTCACGGAGCGCTTGGGAAACCTCTTGAAATCAAATCTGCTTTATTCCTGGGCTCCTAAGCGCCCTTCTGCTTTTTCTGCTTTATTGCCTGCTTTTTCAGTACTTTAAGGCAATTGGGAAAGTTTGACTAGGTGAGGTTAACTAGTTTTTTGTCCTCCACATCCTCCACTCTTTTCTCCTATGAAAAGCATGTATGAGTTGTCCTTCCATTACCTTTTAGCTTGCCCAAGTGATTTTTCCAATTCATGAGCTCCTTGATAGTTTTGGAAACTGCTTTATGCACATGTGGGGGATTTGCTTAATTTTAGTAAGCATGCTTTCGAATAGATTCAAATTGCCTCCTCATGCATTAGAATCCCTTATGTAATTATTTATTGTGGAATCCTATGATGTTACAGGGTTGGATATTGTACACTTATTCAATAGGGTCTTGGCCATACTCTCGAAGCTTGGCCCTGACTATTCAGTGTTTGTTTCGACCTTCTATGCCACAAAGTTGACATCTCGAACCTGGAAGATTCCTAGCCTTGCAGATTTCATGGAATCTCTCAAACAAAAACAAGATAAGTTGGTGATGATGGGCACCATCAAACCTTCCAAAGACCAAGCTCTGGTTGGTGGAGATTCGAGGGTGGATTCAAAAAGCAAAAAGAAAGCTAAAAATCCACCTGAGCAAAAGAGAGACAAGGAAAAGTCTCCAGAGGAGCCACAAGGTTCCAAGAAGAACTACCAGAAGAAGAAGAACAAAGGAGAAATGAGCAAGTGCGCATACTGTAGTAAGGGAAATCATTCTCAGAGCTCCTACATGAAGAAGCAAATAGACATGCTGACCCAACTCCTGGAGAATAATGGAATCTCCCTTCCAGACAACCTAAACAAGAGGGAAGGAGGATCAAGTTCAGAAGACAAAGAGAGAGTTCATGCATTGGTTGCTGGCACATCAAGCTCACCTAGTTTCATCATTGATTCTGGAGCTTCAAGACACATGGTTTCGACCAAGGAGGCATTCTCCTCACTTGACATGTCGAAAGGTCCACCAATAGTACTGGGAGATGACTATCTCAATGAAAGTTTGGGAAAAGGGAGGATTGATCTTGATCATGGTCAGTTCAGCAATGTGTTTTATGTTCCTGGTCTTGCCTCCAACCTCTTATCAGTGTATCAGATGACCCACATTGGGTCTCCAAATAAGGTCATATTCTCCCCTGATGAAGTTGAGATCACAGAGATCTCAAGTGGTAAAGTCATTTCAAAAGGAGTTGCAAATCATACTTCGAAGGTATACATGTTCTCACACTTCCTACCCTACTCAAACCCCTTTGCTCTTCTGATTCATGCTAATGAGGCAAGAAAGCTTTGGCATGAAATATTTGGCCACCTAAATTACAAGTATCTTTCTGATCTTAGTGAAAAAGAGATGGTCATAGGGTTACCAAACATAAAATTTTCCAAAGGAGTCTGCCAAGGTTGTATCCTAGGAAAGCACCCAGAGCATAAATTTGAGAGAGATAGTCATGAGAGAACCTATGCACCCCTCGAGTTGATCCACAGTGATGTTGCTAACCCATTCCCTCATATGTCCATGAGTCAGGACAAATATGCATTGACTTTCATAGATGACTTTTCCAGGTATTGTTGGGTTTACTTCCTGAAACACAAGTCTGAAGTTTTTGGCCTCTTCAAATTCTTTAAGGCTTTGGTTGAAAACCAGTGTGGGAGGAAAATCAAGGTCCTTAGATATGACAATGGTGGTGAGTATGTCAAGTCTAAGTTTATTCAATATTGTACAGATGCAGGTATTCAGATGCAGCATTCTATCCCTTACACACCACAACAGAATGGTGTTGCTGAGAGGAAGAACAGATCACTGAAGGAGATGGCAACATGCATGATGGAGGCTAAGACTTTGCCACCAAAGTATTGGGCTGAAGCTATAAACTATGTATCCTATATCCAAAATAGGGTGCCTCATAAACAGCTTGATGGCATGACTCCTTTTGAAGCATGGAGTGGGCACAAGCCAGATGTGACCCATTTCAGGATTTTTGGCTCAAAGGCTTGGGCTAGAATTCCAACAGAAAAGAGAAAGGCTTTGCAGCCCCAAAGCCAAGAGTGTCTATTTGTTGGGTACTATGAATATTCAATATGGTACAATATGATAAATTTGAGCACAAACAAATACTTCATTGAAAGGTGTGTTCAGTTTCAAGAAGAGCCCCTAGCAGCAGTAGAAGTTGGAGAAGCCTCTTCACCACCAGAACCTCTGAATGTAAGTGAAGAGATTGTTGAACATATTGATTCTGATATGTGTGATAGTGATGAATTTATTGCAGATCCTAACATACCTATAAGGCCAAAATGGACAGCTAAGACCATTCATGCAGCAGGAGAGCTCGCTGGAAATCCTAATGACCCTAGGAGGACTAGATCTCAATTTGAGAGTGCTCTGTGCATGAAGGATCCTATATTTGCTGAGAAATGCTATATGATGGTGGAATCAGATCCTTAGACATATGAATATGTAGCAGCAGATCCAATATGGCAAGCATCCATGAAGGAAGCGTTCAGCTCACTCCAAAAGAGCAACACTTGGGAGCTGGTTGATCTTCACCCAGGGAGGAAGTTAGTTCAGTGTAAGTGGGTGTACAAGACCAAATTTTCTGCTGATGGTTCACATTTGAAGTACAAGGCTATATTGGTAGCCAAGGGATACTCACAGGTTCATGACATAGATTACAATGAGACCTTTTCACCAGTGGCAAAGATGGACTGCATCAGGCTAGCCTTAGCCATTGTAGCTTCAAAGCAATGGGAGGTACATCACATGGATGTAAAGTGTGCCTTATTAAATGGAGATATCACTGAAGAGATATACATGCAGCAGCCTCAAGTATTTTCTACTAACCCATCTCTTGTGTGCAGGCTAAGCAAGTCATTGTATGGGCTAAAGCAAGCCCCCAAGGCTTGGTATGCCAAGATTGATAGCTTCTTGCTATCACTGAATTTTGTTCGATGAAAATCAGATCCAAATGTATATTTGAAGTTGATTAATGGTTCATTAATGATCATTGTGTTATATGTTGATGAACTCCTCATTACAGGAAGCTCAAAGGATGAGATTGCTTCCTTGAAGGGTGCAATGAACCAAGCCTTCTCCATGACAGATTCGGGGCTCTTAAGCCAATTCTTGGGACTTGAGATTGCTCAAACCAAAGCTGGAATCAAGGTGCACAAGTCCAAGTATGCCTTGGATTTTCTAAACAAATTCAGAATGAAGGATTGCAAGCCAAGCAAGACTCCTTTCCTTTCAGGAGTGAAGCTTGAAGAAGCTGATTCTTCACCTATGGTAAACAATACACTGTATAGGCAATTGGTTGGATGTTTGTTGTATCTTACACATACTAGACCTGATATTTCTTATTTAGTAAGTGTGGCTTCTAGATACATGGACCAGCCTCATGATATCCATTGGAAAGCAGCCAAAAGGATCCTTAACTTTGTTCAGGGAACAAGGACACATGGGATCTTCTATAAAGCTAAATCTAATCTTGATTTGATTAGGTTTACTGACAGTGATTGGGAAGGTGATAGCACATATAGAATGTCCACATCAGGATATGTGTTCATGCTTGCAGAAGGGCCAATCAGCTGTTCAAGCAAGAAATAGAGTGCCATTGCACTCTCATCTACAGAAGCAGAGTACAAAGGAGTTGTAAATGCAGCAACTCAATGTTTATGGTTGCAGGGGTTACTTGGAGAATGTGGCTTCGAATCGTAATAATCAACTACTATATACTATGATAACCAATGTACCATTTGAATCTGCAATGATCCAGTTCAGAAGTAGAGAACCAAACACATTGAGATCCATATGCACTACATCAGAGAGCTTGTGCATGATGGCACCATTCACCTACTCTTCTGTTCATCTTTAGAACAAGTAGCTGATATCTTCACCAAATAATTTTGTGAGAATACCTCCAGCAATCTCAAATCATTGCTGGGGATTGTTGATCATGCTGTGAAGCATGAGTGATGACAAGATTTCCATATTTTGTTTTTCAGTCCATGTTTAAGGGAGGATTTTCCCACTGGGTTTTTGCCTCTTTCCTTGGTTATATGGACATGCAGTATGTAAAGGGTGACTAATCCTTGTTGCTAGGCCCTATAATTTTTTGATATATTACTCATAAGTCAGGCTTAATGGGGGGTGTTAGAATAATTAATCCATTTTTGTCTTATTTGCCTAGTTTCCATGTTCCACCTTATGCAAGTTGTCATCTACACATCCATAGTGGTCAAACTTGCTAATTTTGACTCATGGAGTGCTTGGGAAACCTCCTGGAATCAAATCTACTTTATTCCTGTGCTCCTAAGCGCCCTTCTGCTTTTTCTGCTTTATTGCTTTCTTTTTCAGTGCTTTAAGGCAATTGGGAAAGTTTGACTAGGTGAGCTTAACTTGTTTTTTGTCCTCCACATCCTCCACTCTTTTCTCCTATGAAAAGCATGTATGAGTTGTCCTTCCATTACCTTTTAGCTTTCCCAAGTGATTTTTCCAATTCATGAGCTCCTTGACAGTATTGGAAACTGCTTTATGCACATATGGGGGATTTGCTTAATTTTAGTAAGCATGCTTTTGAATAGATTCAAATTGCCTCCTCATGCATTAGAATCCCTTATGTAATTATTTATTGTGGAAGCCTATGATGTTACATGGTTGGCTATTGTACACTTATTCAATACAGTTTAGTGTTCAACTTTATCTATTATGATTATAATAAATATTAGAAATAGTAATAATTCTGTGTTTACTATGACCACCAGTGATTAAATTATATATATATATATATATATATTATTCTTTTCCTTTAATGAGATAATACAAATACTTTCAGCAGATAGAGTAAGTACTGCTAGTTTTATGTAAATGAATCATTTGCATTTTTCATTCAGAGTTGATAAACAAATCATCAGATCTACTTAATCAACGAGCTGTACTATAGTACTACCTACATAAGGTGTGGAAAAATACAGTATGGTAATTTCTATTTATTCATTTTCCATTAATACTACTATTTTAATTATAATCTACTAATCACTAATTTTATCAATAAACAATGCTCTTTTCTTCATAAACCCTAATGAAACAATAACATACATATCTTGATAAACTAGTAATCATTTTCTGAAGACAGTAAATAAATTATAAATAAACAGAAACAAATAAAAAACTGTCAAATGATGAGGTGACAACAACTTAAGGAGGTTGTTCCTCCCAACCAACTTTTGGAGAAAGCTTAGTATGCACTACCTCAGGACCCCCGATCGTGTTTCCTAGTCCTCCTGGTAGAGTAATAGGTGAAGGATGTATCCTTAAGACCTTATTTCATATGACTGGTCAAATTACAGTAGTAACTCAAACCTGCTTACAACAGTAAGAACTTTAACCTAAATAGTTGCACAAGTTCAGTCCTCCACAATTAATCCCTCAAAATCACTTCAATAAGTCCCCTCCATCGAATTTCTCATGTGCATTTCATTCACACTGAATGATCATAATTCCAGAATGAATAGCCTCAGCTATCTTCAATGGGAAGGTTTATAACAATGCGTAGGTCTTATGGGTTAGTTTTTACTTAATGAACCACCTCCTCCAATTCCACTTCCTTGGGAATTCATGACCACAATTATAGGGAAGTTTCCACCTGGAAGAGTTAGAAGTAGTTTGAGGATGCTGCCACTTGTCAGTATAGTCTCCACCCAGTCTCCTCCACCAAGTGACCAGTTAACACTCTTTTAAAAGCTTCCCTAAGTTGTTGCCTCATCATTTATTAATTTATTAATAAAATATTCTGAAATAGATTAATTATCCTTGACCCCACTTGGTCATCAATTACAAACTTAGCATAAAATATAACATAATGTTCCTCAAAAACATTAATTTTTTTTTCAAATTGGGGCATGTCACATACACACCCCCTTAATTTATAACATCACCCTCGATGTTATTTATTCCTTGTCCTCAGAGTTCCATTGAAATAAAATTGGATATGCATCCCAGATATGAATTTTCAATTCACATGTGGCTTCTTTTGGACTAAGGTGCTTCCATTGCACCTTCACCTGACCAATGGTGCGATTCGGAAGCGAGATCTCCCTTCTTTCAAGGATACAATCCGGTTCCACCAGAAAATATCCTTCGGGCTCCACCTGCACATCGTTTCAATTAATAACATGAGTAGCATCATGTACATATTTTTTTAATACATAAATATGAAAAACATTGTGAACTCTTACATTTGGTGGTAAAGCTAATTGATATGCTACCTATCCTATCCTAGACAGTATTTCAAAAGAACCACAATATCGAGGTGCTAGCTTAGCACAGCTACCAAACCTCAGAGAACTCTTTTTAGGTCTCACCCTGATAAAAACATGTTCACCTACTTGGAACTCCTTCGGAGTTCGTTTAAGGTCTGCTTGGATTTTCTGTTGATCTTGTGCAATTTCCAAATTACCTTGTAACTGTTTTACAATTTTCTCCATCTCTTTTAATAATTCCAGTCCTAATACTAGCATGTCCACTGGATTACTCCAAGAGATGGGGGTATTGCATTTCCTTCTATACATAATTTCAAAAGCAATATACCTAGCTGAATCTTGATAATGATTATTGTAAGCAAATTCTATCAGGTGTAAATAATATTCCCATTTAGCTGGTTGCTCCTTTACATACATTCTGAGCAGATCCTCCAATACCTAATTTACTCTTTCAGTCTATCCATCAGTGTTAGGATGGAAAGAGTTACTAAAGTTTAACGTAGCATTTAACCCTTTAAACAAATATTTCCAAAAATTACTTGTAAACTTAGGGTTTCGGTCTGAAATTATCACCTTCGGTATTCCATGCAACCAAAAATTTTGTTTTAAGAAAATATCAGCAATATTTATAGCTTTATAAGTAGTTTTTACAGCTATAAAATGGGCTCCTTTACTCAATTTATCAACAACTACCATTATTGAGTCATTTAAGTTCTGATTTCTAGGTAGTCCCGTGATAAAATCAAGGCTAATTATCTCCCATATCTAGCGAGGAATAGGCAATGGATGAAGTAGCCCCGCTAGATGCTAATGTTCAGTTTTTACTTGCTGACATTCAAAGCACCTAGCAATGTATTCTTCCAATTCATTTTTCATGTTTGGCCAAAACTAATCCTTTCTTAGCATGGTTATGGTTTTCTGATAACCCGGATGCCCTGAATAAGGAGTTTTATGAATTTTGTTTAAAATTAATAGCTTAATATTAGGTAAATTAGGTGTGTATAATATATCTTTATACAATAATAATCCTTTTTCATTCAAGATGTACCCTGTACTTAGACTTTCTATTAAATTTTCTCTTACCTTTGCTTGTAATTTTCGGTAATTTTCATCTTGTTTTATTCCATCTTCTAGGTGTTCTTCCAAGTCTGTCTTGTAAGTGCTGATAGTTGTTGTAAAATTCAGCTTTGCATTTCTACTTAATGCATAAACAACCTTATTCTTCTTTCCTTTAATATGTTGTATTTCAAAATCGTATTCACTCAGAAAATCTAGCCACCTAGCTTGCCTAGCATTCGAGTTAGGTTGATCCAACATATATTTCAATGCTTTATTATCTATCATTAATAAAAATTCCTTCCTATTAAATGATGATGCCACATTTTTAAGGAATGTACGACCGCAGTTAATTCTAAGTCATAAGTCACATAATTTTTCTCATCAACCTTCAGCTTCCTAGACTCATAAGCAATGGCGTGTCCTTCCTGAGTTAATATTCCACATAAACCATCATTGCATGAATTAGTACATACTATAAAATCTTTATTAGGTTCAACAATTCTTAGAATTGGTGCGGTGGTTAATAACATTTTGAAATTTTTAAGATTGTCTTCACACTTCTGATTCCAATCAAATTTCTTCCCATTTTTCTGCAAAGAGTTTATAGGATTTACAATTCTCGAAAAACCCTTTGATGAATCTTTGATAATAACCAGTAATCCCCATGAATGGTCGGACGTCAATTATGTATTTTGAGACTGGCCAATCTTTGATTGCCTTTATATTTTTGGGGTCAACAGAAATTAATTCTTTAGTCACCACATGACCCAAATACTGGATTTTATCTTTAAAGAAGTCACATTTACTAAATTTTGCAAAAAGTTGATGTTCTCGTAACTCTTGTAAGACAATTTTTAAGTGTTCTTTATGTTCCTCTTCAGACTTTGAGTAAATTAAGATGTCGTCAATAAGTACGACCACAAATTCATCTAGATATTTTTGCATTACATTATTCATCAAACACATAAAAACAGTTGGGGCATTAGTAAGGGTGAATGGCATAACGACAAACTTGTAATGTCCATATCAAGTGCTAAAATTGTTTTAAAGATGTCTTCATCCTTGATTCAGACCTGGTGGTATCCAGATCATAAATCAATATTTGAGAACATCGTTGCTCCACGTAGCTAATCAAACAGATCATCTATGCGGGATAATGGGTATCTATTCTTGATAGTCATTTTATTTAGTCGATGATAATCTATACATAGTCGTAGAGTTCTATCTTTCTCTTAACAAAGATGATAGGTGCTCTCCAGGGGGACACACTAGGTATAATGTAATTCTTATCAATGAGTTCTTTTAACTGCAACTTAAGTTCATTTAATTCTAGTATATTCATTTGATAAGGGGCTTTTGAGCTGGGAACTGCACCAACTACCATCTCAATAGTAAAATCTCATTCTTGTTTCAGTGGCAGTCCCGAAATTTCTTCTGGAAATACATCTGAATATTCCCTTAGGATCATATTATCATGGAAATATCCTCCAATTTTAATTTATCTTTGTTATTAGTGTTTTCTTCATTAATTACTATTACGAAAAAAGCTTCACACCTCTTCCGAACGACTCTCTTAAGCTGCAAAGCATAAATCTTCCTTATGGATGTTTTCGTAGGGATTTATTTTAATTTTATTAACTCTCCATCTGTTAGAATAATCAACCCATATTTATCTACCTTAGACATTAATTAATCTATTTTTGTCTTATTTGCCTAGTTTCCATGTTCCACCTTATGCAAGTTGTCATCTACACATCCATAGTGGTCAAAATTGCTAATTTTGACTCATGGAGCACTTGGGAAACCTCCTGGAATCAAATCTACTTTATTCCTAGCCTCCTAAGTGCCCTTCTACTTTTTCTGCTTTATTGCCTGCTTTTTCAGTGCTTTAAGGCAATTGGAAAAGTTTGACTAGGTGAGGTTAACTAGTTTTTTGTCCTCCACATCCTCCACTCTTTTCTCCTATGAAAAGCATGTATGAGTTGTCCTTCCATTACCTTTTAGCTTGCCCAAGTTCTTTTGCCAATTCGTGATCTCCTTGACAGTTTTGGAAACTGCTTTATGCACCTATGGGGGATTTGCTTATTTTTAGTAAGCCTGCTTTTGAATAGATTCAAATTGCCTCCTCATGCATTTGAATCCATTATGTAGTTATTTATTGTGGCAGCCTATGATGCTACAGGGTTGGATATTGTACACTTATTCAATACAGTTTAGTTTTCAGCTCCATATTCAGTCTCTTTTGTGAGTGATTTTGCATGTACAATTGATAATTGTTGTGAGTGTAATTGTTCTATCACCGGGTTCAATTCCCACATGGTATCAGAGCCTTTGTAGATCGATTTCTCTCCTTCCAATTTGTTTTGCAGGTTTGACATTAGTGACTGGGAGCCTTCTACTGATAGCCGGGACAATTTCTGAGCTATGGATCAATCTAAGAAGATCATCTTGACTCCCTTCAACTTCTTTGAATGGAAAGCAGAGATCGAGATACTATTGAGAGTGAAAGGCCTCTATAGAGTGACTATGGAAATAGAAGCAGAGCCCAATGCAGCTGCAGAGAAGATAAAATGACACAACAGGAGGGATGAGGCCTATGGTCTCTTGTGTCTAAGTATTTCCAGAGACCTCCTTTTCCATCTTGATGGATTGACATCACCGAATGAAGTATGGGAGAATATTGTTGATATTTTTGGAAAGATAGATGAGATGAGGGGACATCAAATTGAAAATGAACTGATCTCCCTGAGTCCAAATAGCTTTGAATCCCTGCAATTCTATTTCTCCAAGTTCAAAGCACTTGTTTTGAAGCTAAAACAATGTGGGATCAAAAATAAGGATGATCAACTGGACTTGGCCATACTCTCGAAGCTTGGCCCTTACTATTCATTGTTTGTTTCGACCTTCTATGCCACAAAGTTGACAACTCGAACCTGGAAGATGCCCAGCCTTGTAGATTTCATGGAATCTCTCAAACAAGAACAAGATAAGTTGGTGATGATGGGCACCATCAAACGTTCCAAAGACCAAGATCTGGTTGCTGGAGATTCGAGGGTGGATTCAAAAAGCAAAAAGAAAGCTAAAAATCCACCTAAGCAAAAGAGAGAAAAGAAAAAGTCTCCGGAGGAGCCACAAGGTTCCAAGAAGAACTACCAGAAGAAGAAGAACAAAGGAGAAATGAGCAAGTGCGCATACTGCAGTACAGGAAATCATTCTGAGAGCTCCTGCATGAAGAAGCAAATAGACATGCTGACCCAACTCATGGAGAATAATGGCATCTCCCTTCCAGATAGCCCAAACAAGAGGGAAGGAGGATCAAGTTCAGAAGACACAGAGAGAGTTCGTGCATTGGTTGCTGGCACATCAAGCTCACCTAGTTTCATCACTGATTCTGGAGCTTCAAGACACATGGTTTCGACCAAGGAGGAATTCTTCTCACTTGACATGTCGAAAGGTCCACCAATAGTACCGGGAGATGACTGTCTCACTGAAAGTTTGGGAAAAGGGAGGATTGATCTTGATCATGGTCAGTTCAGAAATATGTTGTATGTTCCTGGTCTTGCCTCCAACCTCTTATCAGTGTATCAGATGACCCACAATGGGTCTCCAAATAATTTCATATTCTCCCTTGATGAAGTTGAGATCACAGAGATCTCAGGTGGTAAAGTCATTTCAAAAGGAGTTGCAAATCATACTTCGAAGGTATACATGTTCTCACACTTCCTAACCTACTCAAACCCCTCTACTCTTCTGATTCATGCTAGTGAGGCAAGCAAGCTTTGGCATGAAATATTTGGCCACCTAAGTTACAAGTATCTTTCTGATCTTAGTGAAAAAGAGATGGTCATAGGGTTACCAAAGATAAAATTTTCCAAAGGAGTCTGCCAAGGTTGTATCCTAGGAAAGCACCCAGAGCATAAATTTGAGAGAGATAGTCATGAGAGAACCTATGCACCCCTCGAGTTGATCCATAGTGATGTTGCTGACCCATTCCCTCATATGTCCATGAGTCAGGACAAATATGCATTGAATTTCATAGATGACTTTTCCAGGTATTGCTGGGTTTACTTCCTGAAACACAAGTCTAAATTTTTTGGCCTCTTCAAAGTCTTTAAGGCTTTGGTTGAAAACCAGTGTGGGAGGAAACTCAAGGTCCTTAGATCTGACAATGGTGGTGAGTATGTCAAGTCTGAGTTTATTCAATATTGTACAGATGTGGGTATTCAGATGCAGCATTATATCCCTTACACACCACATCAGAATGGTGTTGCTGAGAGGAAGAACAGATCATTGAAGGAGATGGCAACATGCATGATGGAGGCTAAGACTTTGCCACCAAAGTATTGGGATGAAGCTATAAACTGTGTATCCTATATCCAGAATAGGGTGCCTCATAAATATCTTGATGGTATGAATCCTTTCGAAGCATGGAGTGGGCACAAGCCAGATGTGACCCATTTCAGGATTTTTGGCTCAAAGGCTTGGGCTAGAATTCCAACAGAAAAGAGCAAGGCTTTGCAGCCCCAAAGCCAAGAGTGTCTATTTGTTGGGTACTATGAATATTCAAAATGGTACAAGATGATAAATTTGAGCACAAACAAATACTTCATTGAAAGGTGTGTTCAGTTTCAAGAAGATCCCCTAGCAGCAGTGGAAGTTGGAGAAGCCTCTTCACCACCAGAACCTCTGAATGTAAGTGAAGAGATTGTTGAACATGTTGATTCTGATATGTCTGATAGTGATGAATTTATTGCAAATCCTAACATACCTATAAGGCCAAAATGGGCATCCAAGACCATTCATGTAGCAGGAGAGCTAGCTGGAAATCCTAATGACCCTAGGAGGACTAGATCTAAATTTGAGAGTGCTCTGTGCATGAAGGATCCTATGTTTGCTGATAAATGCAATCTGATGGTGGAATCAGATCCTTAGACATATGAATATGCAGCAGCAGATCCAATATGGCAAGCATCCATGAAGGAAGAGTTCAGCTCACTCCAGAAGAGAAGCACTTGGGAGCTGGTTGATCTTCCCCTAGGGAGGAAGTTAGTTCAGTGTAAGTGGGTGTACAAGACCAAATTTTCTGCTGATGGTTCACATTTGAAGTATAAGGCTATATTGGTAGCCAAGGTCTACTCATAGGTTCATGACATAGATTACAATGAGACCTTTTCACCAGTGGCAAAGATGGACTCCATCAAGCTAGCCTTAGCCATTGCAGCTTCAAAGCAATGGGAGGTACATCACATGGATGTAAAGTGTGCCTTCTTGAATGGAGATATCACTGAAGAGATATACATGCATCAGGCTCAAGTATTTTCTACTAACCCATCTCTTGTGTGCAGGCTAAGCAAGTCATTGTATGGGCTAAAGCAAGCCCCCAGGGCTTGCTATGCCAAGATTGATAGCTTCTTGCTATCACTGAATTTTGTTCGATGCAAATCAGATCCAAATGTATATTTGAAGTTTATTAATGGTTCATTAATGATCATTGTGTTATATTTTGATGAACTCCTCATTACAGGAAGCTCAAAGGATGAGATTGCTTCCTTGAAGGGTGCAATGAACCAAGCCTTCTCCATGACAGATTTGGGGCTCTTATGCCAATTCTTGGGACTTGAGATTGCTCAAACCAAAGCTGGAATCAAGGTGCACAAGTCCAATTATGCCTTGGATTTGCTTAACAAATTCATAATGAAGGATTGCAAGCCAAGCAAGACTCCTTTCCTTTCAGGAGTGAAGCTTGAAGAAGCCGATTCTTCACCTATGGTAAACAATACATTGTATAGGAAATTGATTGGATGTTTGTTGTATATTACACATACTAGACCTGATATTTCTTATGCAGTAAGTTTGGCTTCTAGATACATGGATCATCCTCATGATATCCGTTGGAAAGCAGCCAAAAGGATCCTTAACTTTGTTCAGGGAACAAGGACACATGGGATCTTCTATAAAGCTAAATCTAATCTTGATTTGATTGGGTTTACTGACAGTGATTGGGAAGGTGATAGAAAAGATAGAAAGTCCACATGAGGATATGTGTTCATGCTTGTAGAAGGGCCAATTAGCTGGTCAGGCAAGAAACAGAGTGCCATTGCACTCTCATCTACAGAAGTAGAGTACAGAGGAGTTGTAAATGCAGCAACTCAATGTTTATGGTTGTAGGGGTTACTTGGAGAATGTGGCTTCGAATCATAATAATCAACTACTATCTACTATGATAACTAGAGTACCATTCGAATCTGCAATGATCCAGTTCAGAAGTAGAGAACCAAACACATTGAGATCCATATGTAGTACATCAGAGAGCTTCTGCATGATGGCACCATTCACCTACTCTTCTGTTCATCTTCAGAACAAGTAGCTGATATATTCACCAAAGCATTTTGTGAGAAGACCTCCAACAATCTCAAATCATTGCTGGGGATTGTTGATCATGCTGTGAAGCATGAGTGATGACAAGATTTCCATATTTTGTTTTTCATTCCATGTTTAAGGGAGGATTTTCCCACTGGGTTTTTTCCTCTTTCCTTGGTTATATGGACCTGCAGTATGTAAAGGGTGACTAAGCCTTGTTGCTAGGCCCTATAATTTTCTGATATATTACTCATAAGTCAGGCTAAAGGGGGGGTGTTAGAATAATCAACCCATTTTTATCTACCTTAGACATTAATTAATCCATTTTTGTCTTATTTGCCTAGTTTCCATGTTCCATCTTATGCAAGTTGTCATCTACCCATCCATAGTGGTCAAAATTGCTAATTTTGACTCATGGAGCACTTGGGAAACCTCCTGGAATCAAATCTGCTTTATTCCTGGGCTCCTAAGCACCCTTCTGCTTTTTCTGCTTTATTGCCTGCTTTTTCAGTGCTTTAAGGCAATTGGGAAAGTTTGACTAGGTGAGGTTAACTAGTTTTTTGTCCTCCACATCCTCCACTCTTTTCTCCTATGAAAAGCATGTATGAGTTGTCCTTCCATTACCTTTTAGCTTGCCCAAGTGATTTTTCCAATTCATGAGCTCCTTGAAAGTTTTGGAAACTACTTTATGCACATATGGGGGATTTGCTTAATTTTAGTAAGCATGCTTTTGAATAGATTCAAATTGCCTCCTCATGCATTAGAATCCCTTATGTAATTATTTATTGTGGAAGCCTATGATGTTACAGGGTTGGCTATTGTACACTTATTCAATACAGTTTAGTGTTCAACTCCATATTCAGTATTCTGTTCTAACCAATCCATAACAATTAACACATCATATAAACCTAAAGGTAACACATCGAGCTTAACAGAGGTTTCAAACTGATCCATAGTTATTGCACAATTTTTTACAAAGATAATTGCTTTTATTTTTACACTAGTAGCTAGCTGAACTAAACAACATCTTGCAAACTTTTCAACTGAAAGCTTACACTTTTCTACTAAACTAGGAGAAATATAGCTTAAACTAGCTCATTGATCAATTAAAATAGATATAGGTATTTGATCTGTCTTACCTTCCACTTCCACCATGGAAGTTTGATAATCTGCTTGCTAGTTCTCTAATGCTGCATTGATCATGGGCATCATCCTTACTAGATCACCAACAGTGATCTCCTCCTCTATTGTGTGTATGTTGCTAAAGGTCTTATGCCGATTGGGGAAAACTCATGCATAATGCAAACCATTACATTCCCAACACTTTATGGGTTCATTTCATTCAAAATTCTTTGTATAGTTATTGTGTTTGTTAGCAGAATCTTTATTCCTTTGATTGTTTGGATTGGTCTGTGAATTACTTTTGTTCCCTTCGAAATTTTTGCTAGGAAAATTTCTGGTATTACTATTCTTAAAATTTGTACAAAATATTTCTTTTTTTTGTTCAAAGTTATTATTTCTTTTGGCCTTCCAGTTGTTCGTACTTTCTTTTTTAGGATTCTATTCATAACATAAATTCGCTTTTCTCATTGCTTCTTCTAAATTTTTCATATTGCCATAGTCAATTCTGTCCTATATATGATAAGGTAAACAACTGAGAAACCGTTGTACCTTAGGTTTCTCGTCCACAATATACAACACATACCTCAGCAGACTTAGAAATTTACTATTTAGTTATTTCATATTCATTGCTCTGAGTCTCACCTTGTAAAATTCCTTAGCCCTTTCCTCATAATACTATTCAGATAAAAATTTATTTCTGAAATATTTCCTAAATGAACACCAACTTATATTTTTCTCCCTTATACCTTTTACTCTTTTTAAGTCCTTCCACCAAATATCCACTTTTCTCGTAAGATTATAAATAGCCATCCTGGCCTTTAGTTGATTAGAGTAGTTATAAATTTGGAAGTATTTCTTCATCCTGGATAGCCAGGATTCTGCTTCTTTCCCTTTTTTAGTTTCTCCATTGAAGTTTGGTGGCTTGATCTTCTTGAATTCCCCAGATATTTCTTCATAAGGTTTAAACTTTCTCCTCCTAGTATGGTAATTATCTTCACTACTGTCACTAGTATAATTGAAGTTTTGTTTATGTGAATCACCATATACTTCAGAAGATTAGCTACTTTCATTTTTAACTTGTTTAGTCTTTTTATCTTTATGCTGATAAACCATATCTTCAAACTCAGTTCTTTTATCTTTTTCCTTAGTGTGAAATATTTCCATTAAAATATGATTTAGCTCCTCTTGAGCTCTTAGAATCCTCTCATTTTTTTTCTTAACTGATTCCATCTCTATTTTTAGCTCCTTACGGTTTGTCATAGTTCAAAAGAATTATTAGTTATCTCTTCTTGTATAGGTTATTTTTGAAAATTATTTTGTTCAGTGTAAGGAGACTCCTCATCCACATATTCTTCCAATCTATCCATACCTGTGATTAACTTAGAAAAAACATTTCTCTAGGAATTTCATTCAAAGCAAAATAACATCAGTATGCTTGTATAAATTTATTGTTCCACATATGAAGGTTGAGCCACATTCAGGCCTAGTGTCTGAACCTTGTGCTCTGATGCCACATGTAATAACTCAAAAATTCGTAAAAATTTAAAATTTTTTATTTGACATAAAATGTCAAATGTCACCACTAATGTACCACTAACTGTTAGCAGATGATAAAATAGTTTGTAAGAGAAACAAATATTACTTCTTTATAATATTTTGTATAATCTAGAGGCTTATCTTTAAAAATTGTGTTTGTACTATTTTCAACTTAGAAGTTGTAATTTTCCACAAAGTAGAAAAGAAACTTGTATTTTACTAATGCTAGGTATACTATTGATTTCTTTTGTCAAGTATGAAAAGTTTTTTATGTGAAATCGGGGCTTACTTAGCTTAAAGCTAACACAGTGGGACTGATGGTTCTTTACAGGTTTTAACAGGTAAGTGTATGTTATAGTAAAAATAATATTTATATTCAAGTCAAGAAGATACTTCTCTAGCATGATTATGATGCTAGATTTAGAATGTTTAAAAGCAGCCTGTCTCCATAAGAAGTAACGTTGATCTTGATTATGTCGTCAAACTCTATAAGGATGTTGAAACAAAACTACATGTGCATGGGTTAAAATTGCATAGTCAAATACTATCAAAATGACATCAAATCATTTGGATGATTATGATTAAAATTCAAATGAACACTTGTATTCCTTCTTACATTAATTATAATCTAGAGTTTAAATGGAAAGAAATAAAGTTCACAGCTTAATGCTCAGATCACTCAACAACATTTGGTGTCTATCACATTATATCCTTGTTCTAGGGTTTTATAAACAATGCTTTCTCAATAAATAACCAAAACCACTTTTGCTTCCATCTATTTACTCATTATTAGGATGTTAGGTTTACATTGAGATTCTTATATGGGTCAAGGGACTGCATTTACTAGCATTTCCCAAAAAAACATTGCATTTAAGAAATAGGCCAAGATTTTAATTCTAGTTGGAAGAATGCTTTGTAAACTCTTATAGTTTATACTTTAATTTCTTTTTATTGTATCCTATATCTAAATTTCCTGGTGTTCCCATTAAGTAAAGACACACCTTTTACACAAGGATGTTAAAAAAACTCTTGAGGTAAGTTTGTTGATTTATGTGACATAGGAGTTCTTGTTATTGGTTTGGTTATAATTATCATTTTACTTTCCAACTCTTTAAAAAATCAAAATACTAAGTCTGGGAATCATTAGATCTCCTTCTTACTATAGTTTATCATTAAAAATATGTCTCTTACACATTTTCCATCAAACATAGTTAATAAAAGAACTACCTCACTTTTACCCATAACCTTACCCTAAAAGAAAATCATTTCTTGTTTCTATAATTTAAAAACTAGGCATTAAATAGATCGAGGTGTATTTCATCAATGGTAATCAAAGTTATAATGTATAAATGATTACTATTTTTATTGTAATAATTTTTATGCAGATTTGAAATGGCATACGTCACTATAGAACTTCTAACCACACTCATGAAAAATCTCGAAGGACACGTGGAGGATCAAACAAATGGATAAGTTGACTTTGATATTTCCCTAAACTTCATTTGCAAGAGAGTGAGGGATATTTTGACTGGTGCCACCGAGCTGTAAGCTCATGGCCACCATTAGTCTTTACTGACCTCCAGTTTTTCTCATTTCCACCACGAGCTAGATCTTGTAAAGAAAATACCTTGGTTTTTAAGTGTTAAAGGCTACTGTGGTAAAACATGTGGGAAAAACTTCCTTCACCAGGATGAGGACTATGAGTCTTATTCCACATCAGTCCAGAGAACATCATTTTTAAGTTGAGTGTGTCCCTCGTTCAAGTTAGGGTTCTCCTCATTCCATCCCAAATGTAACTTAGGGTTTTTGAATGTTATGACGCAATAGTTACTGAGGTGAATGATTTCGAAAGTGCCCATGAATTGGCCCATGGGTTGTGCATTCTCAGTTTCTACAAACTGAAAACATTAACACGTAAGAGGCTATCATGTTTTTCTTCTTTTTTTATTTAAAGAAGGATATTTAAAATTTATTTTAAAAATATTTTAACCATTGAAATGGTTACTCTGTGCAGGTTCTCTTCATAGTTTCATATGTTGGAGATGAGCTCGTTCTTTCAACCTTCCGATATGAAGACCCTCGTAACCCTCGGTTGCCCTGATGGTTTCTCCTGCATTGGTATTATGGTGGTCGAAAAACAAGAGATTCCACTGTGTTGGTTAAGACTCGGTCTTGGTTTACTTGTTAGGTTACTTCTTATTATTTTGTTTTTATATTGAAAACCCTGAAGGGTAATATGTGCAAGAACTTGAAGGCTAAAGCAGTCATGACTTACGGTTTACTTGACAAAGCCTTTATGGCTTGGATGATGTAAAAACTTTTTGCTTAAATTTTAAAACTTGGCTCTAGGCCGTGATAATGTTGTTCGACCTGTGCATGGTTACTTAAGTTTTTAAGTGGTTTTTAATGGTGAAAAAAAGATTGTTCGTTTAGTCGAGACTTATAAACAGATGAAGGGTTATTAAATTTTAGAATTTTCATTTAATCTAAATGATTTATAGGTATTTTTACTATTAAATTTTTTACAGTGTTATGAGGTGAATAAGGTACTTTGTTTTTCTCTCACAATGGTTTTTATCTTTAGTTAACCTACAAATCAATAATGAGATGGATTTTACAGAAATGGTTTTAGTTCTGTTTCTATTTTTACTTTTAATAATTGTTATTTATAGCTGTTAAAATTTTGTGTTAAGTGTAAGATTATGCAAGTCTCTATGCAAAGATAAAACCTATCTTTCATAAACCCTAGGTAAAATTATTTGAGGTTTATAGTAAAACCTATGTTTCAAGTACAGAATGCAAATATGAACTTAGAATAAATTATTTTAAAGAACTAGGAAGTACTAGCTAGGTTAAAACCCTAAGTGCTATTTTGTTTTACTATTCCTATGTTTATTTATTTAACTTTATCTATTATGTGTTTACTATGACTACTAGTGGTTAATATATATATATATATATATATATATATATATATATATATTATTCGTTTCCTCTAATGAGATAATACAAATACTTTCAGTAGATAGAGTAAGTACTACTAGTTTTTTGTAAATGAATCATTTGAATTTTCATTGAGAGTTGATAAAAAAATCATCACATCTACTTAATGAGCGAGCTGTACTAGAGTACTACCTACACAAGGCGTGGAAAACTACAGTATGGTAATTTCTATATATTCATTTTTCATTTGCCATTAATACTACTATTTTAATTATAATCTACTAATCACTAATTTTATCAATAAACAATGTGCTTTTCTTCATAAACCCTAATGAAACAATAACATACATATATTGATGAACTAGTAATCATTTTTTGAAGACAATAAATAAATTTTAAATAAACCGGAACAAATAAAAGCTTGTCAAATGATGAGGTGACAACAGCTTAAAGAGATTACTCCTCCCAACCAGCTCGTGCAGAAAGCTTAGTGTGCACTTCCTTAGGACCCTTGAGCATGTTTCCTAGTCCTACTGGTATAGTACTTAGTGAAGGATGTATCCTTAAGACCTTCTATTACCTCACTGGTCAAATTATAGTAGTAACTCAACCCTAGTTACAGAAGTAATAACTTTAGCCTAAATAGTTGTACAAGTTCATTCCTCAGTAGTTAACCCCTCAAACTCACTTCAATAAGTCCCCTCCATCGAATTTCTCATGTCCATTTCATTCACACTGAATGATCACAATTCCAGAATGAGTAGCCTCAGATGTCTTCAATGGGATGCTTTATAACAATGCCTAGGTCTTGTGGGTGAGTTTTTACTTAATGAGCCACCTGCTCCAATTCTAGTTTCTTGGGGAATCATGAACACAATTATAGGGAAGTTGCCACCTGCAATAGTTACAAGCAGTTTGAGGATGCTACCACTTGTCAGTATACTCTCCACCGAGTCTCCTCCACCAAGTGACCAGTTAACACTCTTTTAACAGCTTCCCTAAGTTGTTGGATCATCATTTATTTATTTATTAATAAAATATTAAAAAATACATTAATTATCCTTGACCCCACTTGGTCATCAATTACAAACTTAGCATAAAATATAACATAATGTTCCTCAATAAAATTAAATTGTTTCGCAAATTATGGCATGTGACAACCTCAACATCGTTGCATGGAGGCTTGGTAAAAATCATAAACCATCTCTTCCTCATGTTTTCTCTCTATGGTTGGATGCAAACTCGCCTCTTCGTCACATCTGCAGGTTTTTTTGTTCTCGGATCTATAAATTTGCTCCACAGTTGGGATTTTGTGATATTCAGGTTTTCTATATCCTCTTTGGATATACGAGTGCCATAATGTTCTCTCATTTGAGCCCTGTATTGGCTCAAATTGGTTGTCTCACTGTGGGCAATGTTGATAGAATCAATTATGTTTTGTAGTGATGAGGCGATGGAAACCCAAGAGGGTTCCCTCGTGTTCTTCGTTTCATCACTTAGTATTCTTAATTGGTTTAAATCCCTGTGTAATTCATCTTCGAGGTTTTCTTCATTTAACTCATGGTTTTCTTCATTTAATTTAGGGTTTTCTTCATCTAATTTGGGGTTTCTTGGGTCCTTTGATTGGTTTGTTTCACCCCTTTCTTCGGATGGTTCATTGTTATTTGTCATTATGTTTAGGTAATTTGTATTTGCAATATAAAATTATTTCCATTTCAATTCATTTGCAATTTTTTTTTAATTTTTAATTTTATTTGAAAAATAATAATAAACATTAAAATAATAAAACAAATGCAAATACTGCTCCATCTACCTTACTCCAACATTGTGGGTGTCATTTTAGGCTTCTTGGACACTTCCTTTGGGCTCCTTGGGTGTTGTTTTAGCCTCCTTGGACGTCGTTTTCGGTGGATTGTGCGTTCACGGGTCGGTTGTGAATTAACAAAATTGTTCACTATTTTTTTTAAACAGAGGGACACACATGTGTCCCTGTATGAGAATGTGCAAAACATGCGCGCATGTCCACATACACATGTGCACACATACATGCATGTGCATCATTAGGGGTGCATGCACGCTCCTATTGTCGATTGTGGAAATCTGTCATGAAGGTTCGCCAGGTTCGCCACTGTCAAAGCAAGAGTGCGTGTGTGCATCCAATGGTGCATGCATGTTCATGTTTTTTTCCTCTCATGTGCCCCCATTGCAACATAATTGGGTAGAAGCTTCTTGCGAGTTCCCTTCTTGCTTGTATCTCTTGCATCAATTAGAGGTCTTAGAGATCCATTGGCATTGGAATAGATTTGTGTTCATCTCTTCTTTGAGATCTCTCATTAATCTTGGACTCAAGGGATAGCTTTGGAGAATATAGTTGAATGAACCCTTACTACATATCTTATGTCAAGTGATATCCTTGCTATTTACCTTGAATGGAGATATGGTATTGATTGGTCTTTTGACACAATAGAAGTATCTCCTCTATTATCAACAGATAATCTTAGTGAATTTCATGTGCTTATGCTTCTACCAAGCCTATTATCACAGGATCTCTTTGTTGATTCCTCACCCACTTCTCTTATTGTGTTGATTCTAAAAAGAAATGGTATGTCTCACATTATTTTCCATGTGAACACAGGAACCAATGATATTTGAAACTTTCTCTTGAATCAAGTAATGACCTATGAGTGTATTCATCTTCCCACAATTTATGAAAAAATTACGTAGATAAATAATTTGGATTATCCTTGAAGCATGAAGTGATACATGGTTAAACCTCTAATTGAGTATGCCTCTCAAACTATGTCTCTAAATTCTCTCTGTAGACATTAAACTTACTGCATTTGTGCAAAATCTATATTGTCTAAATTCTTTCTTTATCTTCTCCTCTCCACCTGCAACACATGTACTTAACACTTCCTTCTCCTCCTCCTCCTTGTTGGGAATTCCATGGACTAGCCGGATTTGCATTATCTTAGCACTATTTTAGCCATCATTGGAATGATCATTCGAATATGTTGCACCCGCCATGTTTGCAACCTGAACAGGGAGTTTGTATTGTGACTTGATATATTGGTGATGGTGATTTAGTGCTACTCGATTTGGATTTGGATTGATGGGCTATGTAAACAAATCTATGATGAGAAAAACCTAATTATTGGACACTAGGGTATCATAGAAAGAGGCTTCAATTGTTGCTACTCGTGAAACATTTAGTATTTTTATTTATTTATTTTTATTGAATGACAAATTAACAAAAGTGAAACAATAGTACAAAGATCAAAGCTTCAAGTGGAAGGACTTCCCTAGAAAAAGATAAAATCTATAATGAAAATGGCCAAATCTTTTGAAACTAACCCGAAGCTTTTCCATTCTTGAACTAAACAAGTATAATCCTATGTACACGATAAGAGCTCCTATGTGCACAATAAGAGCTCTCTTGTTTGTGATATGGTGCTAGATAGTAAAAATCAAGTTTAGATTCCGTGGAACCAAATAACAAGTAAATGCTTCAAAATCATATTTTAATATTAATAAATTAAATATAATTTATTTAAATATTGTAAAACACTTTAAAAAAAATATGAATCACAAATAATCATTTATTATAAACTTAAATTAATAGTTTTTAATAATAGGGAAGTTATTCTGAAGTGAGACCTCTTTTACACGTTAATAAAAATTACTTCATATAATTTATTTTAATATTTTAAAACAATAAAAAATTAAATATTCTATAAATAATCATTTATTATAAACTTAAATAATTAATCTTTAATAATAATAGTTTATTGAATATAGTTTATTTAATCTTTAATAATAATAGTTCATTAGAAGTAGCTTGGATAATTGGGAGGAATGATTCCTAAAAGATTTTAATAAAATTAAAATTTATATGGTGACTAGAATCTGCTAATTTTTCTATATCTATCATTTCTGTTTTTATCAAAATAGAAATAAATAAATAAAACCAAAAAATTAAAAAGAAAATGTTACATTTAAGTATCAAGAAAGTAATGACAACCTTTTCACTTATCAAGACTGTTATATATTTGCTGGTTAGTTATACACTACATGGACTAATCCAACTAATATTTCAAAAAATTTGTAAGTTAAATAGTACAGGGACTTAAGTGATCTAAAATTCCAAAAAATAATTCTTGAAAAGCATCTTCGAATTGTTCACATATATTAACTTAATGAAAATTGTTCGTTAAACTTTTTAACGTGAGATCAGTAGAAAAGGTGTGGATGCGACATGAGTTATCCCAGTTTGGATGAGAATGGCCTTCCAGTGGAAGAATGTAGTGAGTCAAAAAATACAAGGTGATCGTTTCAGAAACAACGCCCATGGAAATTCGATGGAGCATGAACAAAATGTTTGTTTCTTTTTTTTCTTATAAAAAATTAAAATGTGTGATCAGAGGATGAGTTGGTTTGGTTTGTTCTGGCTAAGAATGGCCTTCAACTGGTTCAATTAGGTCAGTCAATGACGCCCATGGAAATTCGATGGACCATGAAAAAAAATCATTTTTATAAATGGGAAACGTGTGTTAAAAAAGTGGGCATTAAGCGTCTGTTAACTGATACTGGTGGATCATATCTCTCAGTTTGTCTCTCCCAACGACCTAGGAATTGGTAAGACACGCAAGAACGAAAGCTTTGAAATAAATCCTAAAATGTGAAACGTTATTGGTATCCTATCCACCAAACATTATCTCATGCTCATTATCCTAGACACCTTTTTGCTGCAAATAGGACTTACCATACCAAAAGCTACACTTGTAAGACATAACTTATTTGATAAGATCTTGTTCTGCTGCAAGCATTCACGGTACATGCACCGGCCATACATTGATATTATCTTTACATTGATATTACCTTTACATTGATATTAAAGAAACCAACATTTTTTCTTCTGTTGTTTTAATAAACTGAAACGAATAGATTGTGTGTTCTGGAATGCGCCCTCTTCTTTAGTAGTAGGGATATGTGTACTCACTAGGTCATTACAGCTTGAGTGTTTTTTAGGTCATTAATCCTCAACTCTAAAAATGTTAATTTACCAGTGCCAAAATGTCTTGCAAAGTTGCAAGCAATGAAATGAAATGTAATCCAAGAAAGGGAGCATGTATCAACCGTTACTCCACCGAGTAATTTGGAAGACTTTCCCACTTCCCAATAATCCCATGGGTATTATGGGTCTACCACAACGATAATGGAAAATAATAGGAGTACCAAAGTTTGATACCTCTCACTCCCAATTATATCCGCAAAATGCAGGTTAATGAAGCCAGCCATGTTGATTTAGTGAGTGAAGTGCTGAGTCTTCCTATTGCAAAAAATTAGCTTTAAATGCAAGAATTATAGCAAAGGGTTTTATATCTTGGAGCCTCAAAAGACAAGGGGAAACATTTTGATCAGTAGCTACCATGTTTCTTCCTAAATCTCACATAGATCATGAATTCATGGCGTGAAGATAAATAGATGACAACCTCAATGTGAATGAATAAATTTCAAAAGTTTACGAAAAAACCCAGAGTGCTCTCAAAGGAGGAAATAAAAGTCATGTATTGTCAATCCAATTGATAAATTAATTATCGCCCATTCTAGCAGAACCTCGATTCGTATCGACCTTTCGACTGCTATTGGTCGTGTATAGAGAACGATAAGTCGAGGAGTCGAACGATTGCGTCCAGAGAACGAAAATATGACAAGTTGTGCATGGTAGGAAACCTCGTGAGCACGTCGTCGACTAGGGTGGGAAACCTCATGAAAAGAGTAGAGTAGAAATTGAAGAACAAATTATACCTACACATTAATTAAAAGGTTTAAAAAATAACCTACTTTCTTGAAAAGACCTGGCACGATTTTATTGAGTAGAGGGAGGACGAAAATGAACAGTAGTTATCAAACCTGATCTATTAAAAGAACGCCTAACGACGTAATTAAAAGCATTCTTATAAAATACTTTTGGTGCAATTGATTTGTAATGTCACATACCTACAATTTCAAAAAATAAAAAATAAAAAATAATGTATATAAATATCTTTGTGCTCCAAATAAATAACTTTGCATGTATTAATGACTGGTGCATGTATACATTTTTTTAATGTAAAGTGATGTATACTAGAATCTTACTCATCATAGACACTTTAAACAATATGGGGATGTTTGCGTGCATTATCGACATTCTACCATCATAGCTGAAGGTGATGTTTTTAACACTTTTTACATTTATCTAGTTATATTTAATTATCTAGTTTTTAGCCTTAGCTTTCACGTCGTGGTTCTTCAAATGATTACGATGCTTTTGTAAAGAAAGTGAAATGGGAGGATCGTGTTAGATTATATATGTAGTTTTGTCCCAAATTGGTTATGTACATGTTGTCTGTATTATTATCCTATATATATAGGCCTCTTCTGTACATTACATGTGTGATTCAATATACAATCTTCTTATCAACATGGTATCAGAGCACAGGTTCTGAATCACCTTAAATTTTTTTTTCTTCCGCATCTTATTTTCTTTCCGGTGCCACGAGTGTTCTCTGGCAAATATCTCACTTTGTCCTTTTCGGCTCTCTCTCTCTCTTCCTCTTATAGTTTTCAGCGGCTCAATATACCGCTAGAAGCCCCGGAAGACGACCATTCTAGAGCCACTGCACACAACCTCATCGAAGTTTTCACGCTTCCTCACGCGCCACTCGAATTCCCGGTCGTTTCACCACTATCGCCTCGCCACAAGCCGCCACGGTGGTCCATTCACTCTGCTCCAGGGACTGTTTGTTAAATCAAGCTTCGGCGAATCCCAAACAGGAGCCTAATCCTCCATCCCTCGCCGCACGCGCCTTCACGCGCCACTCCAAGATCCATGCGTTTGATTGACTCACTCAGCACACGTCAGCCCTAGCCACGTCAGTAGTTCCACATTAGCCCTAGCCATGTCAGCAGTGCCACATCATCCCTAGCCATGTCAGCAGTGCCACATCAGCAGTGCCACAACATCCCTAGCCATGTCAGCAGTGCCACATCAGCAATTTTTGCATTCACACCTTCTCGATGGCACAAAATGAGATTATTCATCATGTTCAGACTGTATTGGATGGCACAAACTATATGGTGTGGTCCCAATCTATGCGTAGCTTTCTTAAAGGCCACAAGCTTTGGCTTTATGTGATTGGGGAGGTCAAAAAGCCAGTTAAAGAGGCTTCTGAATCAGATGAGGCTTTCACCACTCGTCTTATTGATTGGGATAGCAAGCATCATCAGATTCTTAGATGGTTCCGTAACACTACTATCCCATCTATTTCTGCGCTCTTTGGCAGCTTTGATGAAGCAAAGGGTGCTTGGGATATGCTTGCTTCTCATTATTCTTCTGTGGATGGTGCTCACAAATATTAGCTTATGTTTGAGCTTTTACATCTGAGGCAGGAACCTGATCAGAGTATAAATGCTTTTCTTGCTTACATGCAATTCTTGTGGAACCAAATTGATGTTTCTGATCCTATTTGGAAGGATCCCACTGATGCTGAGATGTATGTTACACATAGAGATCAACATCTCCTTCACCAATTTTTGATGGCATTGCATAATGATTTTGAGCCTATTAGTGTGCAACTTTTACATCGTTCTCCTCTTCCCACTTAGGACACTACCATCTTCGAACTTGTTCATGCCAAGACTAGATTGCAGACTATGCGCTCTTAGCCTAGTCATACAGTGTTGGGTGCACCATCCTCTAGTTCTTCGTCATTCTAGAGAGAGCATTATGACAGGTGAGATACTCCTCGACTTCCTCCTAAGTCTTGAGATAACAATTACTATCACTATTATCGACGTCGAGGGCACACTATTGACAAGTGTTTCCATAAGGGAAGATCTACTGCACCAACAACAGCAGTTGCTCATACTAAGAGTGGTTCATCTCCAACTGCTCCCTCTTCAGTCTCTTCCTCTGGCCGGGCATCAGGATCCAGTGTCACCTTATCTACAGCTGACTTTGAGGTAATTGTCAACCAAGTCATCCTATCCCATTCTGGTAATGCATCTTCCTCTGTCCTCTAAGTCTTGCCAGGTACCTCTTCCCCTTGGCTCTTTGACTCTGCTCGTTGCAATCACATGACACCTCACCCTACTTCATTTACCACATCTGCACCTTCACCTCATTCCTCATTGATTCGCAAAGCTAATGGATCCACTATGAATGTTAAAAATATAGGCACTATTAGTACACCTTCCCTTTCTCTTTCTGAAGTTTTTCATGTGCCTGAATTGTCCTTCAGTCTCCTCTCTATTGGCCAACTATGTGAACTTGGATATAGACTCGTTTTTTATTTTTTTGGTGTGCATGTACAGGATCCTCGTATGAGCCAGACCCTTGGGACTGGGTGTAGAATTGGGCGCATGTTCGAACTCTCATCCTTACACCTCCCCCCCACAAGCATCTCTACTGCTGCCCCTTCATCATCACCATATCTTGCACTTTGGCATTCACGTCTTGGTCATGCATCTACATCTCGCATTCAACTTTTAGCATCAAAGGGTTTGTTAGGTTCAGTGTCCAATAGTCCTTTTGATTGTATTTCATGTCAACTTGGGAAACAACCAACTTTGCCTTTTAATAAAAGTGAGTCTCATGCTACTACTTCTTTTGATCTAATTCATTCTGATGTTTGGCGACCTTCTCTTGTTGCTAGTATGAGTGGTTCATGTTATTTTGTTATCTTTGTTGATGATTTCTCTCGTTAGACTTGGGTGTTTTTAATGAAATCTTGTTCTGAATTATTGGATATTTATCGCACTTTTGCAAAAATGGTTGAAACCCAATTTTAAAAACCCATCAAAGCTTTTCATTTTAATAATGCTTTAGAATATACTCAACATGATTTACAAGCCATCCTCAAGCATTATGGCACTGTTTCTCACTTATCGTGTCCTGGCACCTCACAACAAAATGGTCGACCTGAACGCAAACTTAGGCACATTTTAGACACTATTCATGCTCTGCTTCTTTCCACATCTCTTCCTACCCCGTTTTGGGTTGAAGCTACTTTCATGGCTGTCTACACAACCAATAGGTTTCCTACCCCTATCCTTGATAATTGCACTCCTCATGAGAGGTTGTTTGGCTCTATCCCCTCATATCATCATCTTTGTGTTTTTGGTTCTGCATGTTTTGTTTTACTCCAAACTCATGAGCGCACCAAACTTGAGCCTCGCTCTTGGTTGTGTTGTTTTCCTGGATATGGAGTGCAACAAAAAGGCTACAGGTTTTATGATCCTATCTCTGGTCTTCTTCCATCTCCTGTCATGCAGTTTTTTGGGAGCACAGACCATTCCACGAAGTCAGAAAATTCATCATGCCATCCTTCCTTCCCTTTACTACACTTCTTGAGATTCCTCTTTCTCCAAATCTCACTAGCATTGTCTTGCTAGAGTCTACCTCGCTTGAACAACAGTCATCTAATGCTCTCGACATCGCTCCGCTTGCATCCCCAGGTTCTGTTCCATCTGAGGATCCGATATACACTCCATTACCTAACCTTCGTCGATGCACCCGAGTAAGATCCCTCCCATCCCATTTATAGGATTTTCATTGCTTTCATGCCTTAGCTACCTTGCATGAGCCTCACTCCTTTCGTGAGGCCTCCACTAATCCTCTTTGGCAGGCTGCGATGAAAGAGGAACTTGATGCTTTACACAAGAACAATACATGGGATCTGGTTGACTTGCCTCCTAGAAAGTCTATGGTTGGGTGTAAGTGGGTTTAAAAAATCAAGACATGTTTCAATGGTACTATTGACAGGTACAAGGCTCGACTTGTGGCCAGAGGTTTTACTCAGGAGTACGGTGTGGATTATGAGGAGACTTTTGCTCCAATTGCTCGCCTCTCTTCTATGCATGCTCTGCTAGTTGTTGCAGCCTCTCAACATTGGTCACTTTGTCAGATGGATGTCAAGAATGCCTTTCTTAATGGTGATTTAAGTGAAGAAGTATATATGCAGCCACCTCCTGGATTATCTCATCCTACAAACAAGGTTTGTCGTCTCTGTCGAGCTCTATATGGACTTAAGCAGGCTCCTCAAGCATGGTTTTCTAATTTTAGCGCTACTGTTTATAGCCTTGGATACTCCATCAGCTCATATGATTCAGCTTTGTTTATTCACCGCATAGACTGGGGTACCATACTTCTTCTACTATATGTTGATGACATGATCATCACTGGAGATGATATCACTGGTATTCAGGAACTTAAACAGTTCCTCAGTCAAAAATTTGAGATAAAATATCTTGTCCCTCTTAGCTATTTTCTTGGTCTTGAGATCTCTTCTTATTCTGATGGTTATTACTTGACACAAGCCAAGTATATCTCTGATCTGCTTTCCCGAGCCAATCTCATAGACAGTAAGATTGTCGACACTCCGAGTGAGCTTAATACTCATCTCACTCCTGGTGATGGCAAGCCTCTTCATGATTTTACCTTATATCAGCATTTAGCTGGCAGTCTTGTCTACCTTACTATCACTCAACCTGATATCTTGTATTTTGTCCATCAGTTGATTCAGTTTATGGCTGCTCCTCACTCCACTCATTTCTCAGTTGTCCTCTACATTCTTCACTACCTAAAGGGAACATTATTTCATGGGCTCTATTTCTCCTGTCAGTCTTCTCTTCAGCTGCATGCTTATACTGATGCTGATTGGGTGGGTGATCCGACAGATTGTCGCTCTACCATTGGTTTTTGTTTCCTACTTTGCACTTCGGTTATCTCTTGGTGAAGTAAGAAACAAATTGTTTTTGCTCGCTCTAGCACCAAGGAAAAATATCATGCTCTGTCTGACACTACCTCGGAGCTTCTTTGGTTACGATGGCTATTACAGGATATGGGTGTCTCTCTTTCTTCTGCTACTCCTGTATACTGTGACAAAAGGAGTGCTATTCATATTGCTCATAATGATGTTTTTCATGAATGAACCAAACATATTGAGATTGATTGTCATTTTTTATGTCATCATCTTCTTCAGGGCTCTCTACAGCTTCATTATGTCATGTCCCATGATCATCTCGCAGACATCTTTACAAAGTCACATCCTCCAAGGCATTTTCATGATCTTGTGTCCAAACACAAGATGGTCTCTCGCACTCCACCTTGAGCTTGAGGGGGGCTGTTAGATTATATATGTAGTTTTTTCGCACATTGGTTATGTACATATTGTCTATATTATTATCCTATATATATAGGCCTCTTCTGTACATTACATGTGTGATTCAATATACAATCTTCTTATCAATAGATCCAAAGCTTTGGATAAGTTTCAAGTTATGATGATCCAATGTATAACCAATTCCGCAACCTGTAACGTTTATATGCATGAATCTAATGTTATAAATTTGAGACATACGAATATCATACCATATCCGAAGGATTGATGTAGGAAATACATTGGTGATATGTTAATGCATATTATAAGGTTTGGTGGTTTGTCCAAGCTCTAGTTGGGAGGTACATGTTATCATTTAATTGTACTATGGTTGATTTTAGTTATAACATTTAGTAATGGCTACGGGTTAACAGGGAAACCGAGATTTTAAGGAAATCCTGAGATTCAATATCCACCCTCCACTTGTCCTCCACTATGCCAGGGGTTTTGTTAGGTGTTTTTTTTTTGTAGTTCTTTTCCTCTTCGAATGGTTCAATCTATTGTTAACTTGGTCTGTAAGCTCTTGGAAAAGAGGCTCAGCTCCTCATGGTTTCTTTGTAATATTTCTTGGGTGTAAGTTCTTACGAGTTGTTAATCGTAGTCTTAATTTTTTTTTTGGGAGGTATAATGGAGGACTTATTGACCTTTATGGTTGTCCATAATAATATCTTTGCTTGTTGCTGCAACTCAAAACATGAAACCTTCTACATTCTTGTAGCTACCTTTAACTAGGTAAAATTGTGTTAACTTTGCAACTGATTTGATAAAATATTTTTTCGTAAACTCTTAGGTCATAATGACTGACTGGTACGTTTAATTTTCTTACACGAAGAGGAGGGATAAGGGTGTATAATAAAATTCGACCCCTCACCCTCTTTGCATTCAAACAAGGTAATGTTATTTATACCTCGACCATTTCCTTTCACCATTTATTTTAAAGGAGTTATGTTTCTAAGTGTGTTGTTTCTGAAAACCTAGGTTAAGGGATACTCGCAAGGATGATGATGTGTTGTTTTCGAAAACCTAGGTTAAGGGATACTCGCAAGGATGACGATAGGGTCACCTCTTTCCAGAAATGCTACAAAAATATTAAAGGTGAATAAACCCAAAACTTTTACTCTGTTCATAAATTATTTACCCAATTCTTCCTTAAATAGTCCTAACATTTTTCTGTAGTCTGTTAATGCAGGTGGCTCTAGTGTGGATGTCACCTAGATTCAGCATTGCTTCAGTGGCCAACAATTATGGGATTTGTGTTTGTGTGGGAACCAAACCTTCTCCTTAATTGAAAGATAAATGCACGGGGACTTCACTTAGTGAACCTCTTACATAGCATGTGCGATCATGGGATATTAAAGAATACCCTTAATTTTGAGAGATATTGGCCCAAAATATTTAACCCCCTCCCAATACTTAAAACCTCCTCCCCACCCCTTTTTATACCTCAATCCTTATAAACCACCCTACCCACCCCCACCTTAAACCTCTCATCCCCCTAATACCTGCAATATATTGGTTTGATTTTTTATAAATTTAAAACCGACAATATGAACTAACGTGATAAGATATTGGTCAACAAGTGAAGCCCCCGTGGATAAATGTAGACCGTGGTTTAGGGTTTTGACCCTTATGGGTTTATAAACCATTGGATGGAGGGATTCATAGCCTCTCTTCTCCATTGTTTGAACTTAAAAAAAAAATTGTGTAGTTTATTTTAATTTAAAGACCGTTGTGAGTTCCATATTCGATGGAATTACCACCACTTCGGTCAGTGTGATTTGTAAACCTATTTATATACTGGGGTTCTTAAAGGAACAATGGATGCCATTAGTGATGGTCTTGCAACCACCATTCTTCGAATCACAAATGTTTAAATTTTTCATTTAAATAAAAGAAAGCGACTGCTAGGGTCTGTACAATTTTATCATTTGAGTTTTTGGTTGTTTTAATGATCGTTCCTATCAAGATTTATGTTTTATGCAATGGATTCCATCTAATGATGGTATTACTTCCACGTATGGAAGGTTTCTAAAGTTTCACCATTTAAAATGTATCTATGAGTTTTGATTCAAATTCTTTACCATTGATTGTTTTAAATAAAATTCATTCCTCGGGTTAGATATTCATAAGATTGGGTTGGGCCATATGATCTGGATTTTGTAGGAAAATGAGGATTGTTAAGGAGAAAAATCCCTATGGCTTGGGGTGGACCACAATAGATATTCTGACACTAGAAATCAATCCACTTCAAATATTATAAGAGATAAACAAGTTTAAGACTAAGCGATGGAAAGCACACCTTGCTCTGGATGTTCATAGTAGATCCCCGTTGAGTTTCAATCACACTTGCACCTACATTCCATTCTCAACAACAACAAAATGTATAAGCATGATAGATATCAAGTGTTAGAACCTACTCTAGAGTATACCAATCCAATATATATAATCAAAGAAAATACATCGATGGACAAGAGTATTCATAGCTACACAAATACAATGAACAAGAAATGAATATTTCTATTAATTATAAATAAAGATATGAGTGAAAAAATCTATGGGCACCTCGTGAGAACAGAGAAGCTGAGTCCCCCACATGGTCCTCCAACACTTCAATAATTCATATCAATGGAAAGCTCACAAGACAATGGAGGGCTTTGGAAGAGCATCAATGGCTGCTTAAATGATAAATGGATGCAGACTCAAGTATGTAAGTATGGGGCACAAATCCACTATAGCTTCTTTTCTCTCACAAATTCTCCTCTTCTAATGCATCTAAGTAGCTCAATATGAATCCCTTCAATAGGAAGTGAAGGGTCGATTCAGAGCATTTCTAGGGATATGGAAGGCCAATAGTCAAGTTATTCATTACTAAATGAGCAAAACTCAAAATATTTTATTTTTGGGCACATTTCTCAATGTACATGGGTCATAGTGGAGAAAGCTACATGTACACAGAGTCTATAAGCTAGTGACCCATGTAGACCAATAAACACATATTTTTTAAGGTATTTTCTATACCATCAAAGTTAATATTGAGAAAAGAGGGTCTAAGGAGTTTGCATATGGACAAGGAAGGACATAAAAACATGATCTACCAAGTGTCGTAAAATAAGATATAACAGATGCCCCCTAATTTGTGAGGTCAGAGGGGTAACATGATGGATGAAATACATTATACCAATATAAAAAGTGGAGTAATGAAGACCTAGGTGGAAGAACTAGCCACTCATCAATACAATATAATGATAAATCTCAACATGTGATAGCATATATAAAATGTAGCAGTCCCTAGATACATAACAGTACAATGGCCATGAATAGGAATATGTCACATTTTGTCATCACCACCTACAATATAAAATGAAGAAATATCTTGATATTGAATGAAGACATTTGATAGTACACTGGAATCTGGTGATGAGAACTGATATCTCATATATACTAGCACAATCAAGGAGGTAGCAGATATGGATTGCCACAAATCTCGGAGGAATTCTACACAAATCGCTATTGGTACATGTCTCATCATGCAAATAAAGGTGTCGAGGTTGAACATGATGGACCATCATCTGATTACCAGTCATTGATGTATACCGTTAACAGATGTGAGATATCCCACCCATAATGATAATGGGAATCAAGGCACAGAGTGCAATCAAACAAGCGTGAATATATGTGTTGAGGTAGAAATATTGAGAGAGTGCATCGATAAGGGGACAATGATGTATTCCCAAAACTGTCCATGGTGAGAGAACTTTCCACTAATGATTGCAATTCTCAACGAACTCAATGGACTCTAGGTTCCTATTCCATAATAAATTATCTAAATTCAATGGAATGGAATCCACTAGAAGGAGGGCATGAAGGCATCCCTCATTAGCCAACATGAGGTCCAAAACAACGCTGGATAATTTGGAAGAACTCAAATGAAGAAGATGTGCATGAACTAGTAACTGTATCAAGATTGGCCACCATGCAAAGACAAGATAGCTAAGGATTTCTTGACTCAAGATGAAACTTCCTTCGAACAAGAGCATAAGGTAGATGGTGACTCATAGGCAACATAGACTCAACATGAAAATTGGGACAACTCTATGACATAGGAGGCATCAACAAAGGGTTCATAGGTACTGTAAGAATAACCATTTGGTGGAGAAAACTCAGAGTAATGAGTACATATCCAAAATTTATACTAATAACCCAACCAATGCATGGAATATATAGTGCTTTGTTCGAAGGCGACGTGACACAATAGATGCTAAAGAAATATCATTTCCTGTCTGGATTTTTATGGTTTTTTTTGTATTTTTCATATTGGAAATATTGAAAAAGAATAAAGTTTCATGTATTACAAAACTAGGAGGAAACAATTGGCACAGGGAAACAAACTAGTTCCAAGCAATGAAACATACCTATGCTCAATGCAAGGAAGCACATGCAAGATAAGGACACTTGTGGGGATGTCTCCTATGGGTATGGGGTGATCAAGCTGTAAAATATATATGGGAGGCTCTTCTTGGATAGGATTAAGGAAATCTTGGGATATATGGCTCATAAAAGTGAAACAAGGAGCCGACATAATTCCCAATATGGAAAGGAGATGCATGAAAATGCAATTACAACTTGATATAAATGGGAGTCTCTGTGGGAGATGGCTAGCATAAATTTGAAGAAAGAATATGAGTTTCTTTCATAAAGACATGGTGGGACTACAAGGGAATCCCAGACCTAATGGAAGACTCTCAGCATGGGTACGAAATGAAAAAACAAGATCTATCTAGGGTACCCATGTGTAGGAAGGCTCTACCACTTACATAAAGTTGCTTGTAATAGCAGTGTGAAGGTTCCCCAACATCACAAAGTTGGTTCATACCTATAGTTAAGGTGGCATGGTCATAGGAAGATGCATGATGCATACAAAAAAATGATTCTATCATTTATGCCAGTTTGAAATTATACCTTCCATAGACATGAAAGAGTCAAAATCTTAGCCAAAGTGCACTCAAAATAGGTCCCTACACAACAATATTAGGGCAAAACAACTAAAAAGGGTTAATAAAAGTCCAAACTATAGGCTAAGTGGGTAAACATTTCAAACGAAATTTGAGAAATAGTAAAAATTGACATTTTCACCATACCATTTTGTTTTTTACCACACAAAGTGCATTTTGAGCCATTTGGACAACCAACTTCAACTATCAATTCTGAGATCTAGAAGAAATGAAATCACGAGCCGTCGGGACCAGGTATATCCTCATTGCATCCCTCATATTTTCCATATATTTATTTTTATTTTCCATGGTGTATTTTTCAGTTTGAAGCAACCTAAAAATCGGTAACCCGAACCATGCAAGTCATAAGACATTAGGTTGCGTATAGGGCTTGATGTATGCCAGAAAAACATAGACATCTCACGTACATACATAACTGTCACCAAGAAAAGTCATGTATAGGACTGTAAATACCCAGTTCAAAGGAAAATTCTTATCAAAATCAATGTTTTTCTTTCAATGGAGGGAGCGTGAGCATGAAGATGTGGATAGGGAAATCCACAGAGACATAAATGCTCAAGAAGATCTAAAAATATGTGTATTATACAATTTTTGGAAACTTGGGGGTTTGAGTTCCTAAAAAAGGATTCTACATATGCTTGTTGACTACTGGGACCTAGACAAAAAATATTTAGAGCTAGATGGGATGCCCCTGAGACTAGAAGTGGAAGATATCTACTTCATTACAAAAGTATCCTACCGAGGAAAGGTAGTAAACTTATGAGATCGTGGGGTGGAAGTATGCCTCACCATTCAGGAGTATATAGTCGTTTATTAACTTCTATATACTGACAATATCGAAAGATAGTTTCTTGTGAACTCTTTCCAGAGCCTCAGTCTCAAGGTTATAGTTTTGGTACTAGCGAGGATAGTAGGGTTGGAATCATTGAATCAGGCCTCCATTCCTCTCATGTTTTATGCAGTAGAATGTATGAGACATAGAGTATACGATTAAAGCACATCATTGTTGAACACTACGAAACAACAAATGACATCTTGTAAGCTGGGTAGGACAAAGAACTTTGGTTTCCCCGTCATACTTAGCATTTTTTTTTTGAGTGGGTATTAGGCCTTACCTCAAGAGTTCAGCTTCCTCCACATAATCTACTCGATCCATCGCAAACGCATTGGGCGGAGGTGATGCGGTGGTTAGGGGGAGGAAGGAGACAGACTCCATTCCACCCAGACTTCTACCACTCGTGGCAGTGATAGATCATAGTCATGGATGACTATCCCTATGTCAGGATTGACTTCCATGGATAGCCATACATGCCATTACCATTGGGTGCCGCATATAGTGACATAGGTAAAAATCCCAAATGTATTTTTGATTTATCTGATTTTTTTGTATTTTTGATATAATGGAATCAAAAACATGTTTTAGGCAGTATCATGTACTGACGTTGATCATGTATATGCAGATGTGGGTCCTAGACGATGGGGTGGTTACCCCTGACATCGTCGGAGGAGATTATGCAGATGTGGAGCATACGCTCCTAAGCATACATACCAACTTCATTAGGATGACACATAGGGTACCCATGGTGCAAGTTGAAGACTTGCGAGAGGCTATGCAAAGACATGTAATAGGAGTACCCCGTCCATGGGTTAGACTATTTTGGTGGCTGGAAAATGAATTTTTTTGTTACCATGACGATCACCTTGGTCCATAGGCATAGAGGCCTAGATATACTTTTTGTATCGACCGTATAGACTTTTGGTGGCTTAAATCCCAAATTTTGTATCATGATATTTTGGATTGTGACACCCTATTGAACTATGTTCTAGAAATCAAAAACTTATAGTGATCGGCTTGATGTATTTACATGTTTGTTCAAATGTGAATGAAATGTGTATGCTTTGTTATTGATGTAACAAATTCCATTCTAAAACATGATTGGAAACATGATTGTAAATTATAGGAATATGAATATATGTTATTTAGTCAAATTGTCTCTCTAATAATATTAACCGTAAGAAAATTCACAATAAAGTAGGATCCATGATATGGTACACACCATTTAATTGTGATACAACAAGTTGTGAGTCAAGGTGTACTTGAAGAGATCGAATACCATAAGAGATGGATTCACATTGTAGATTAATCACAACACAATATTCGTTAACATTGTTGGATGATGATTGGAGACATACACCTCTTGAGCACACTCCATGACCCTCAGACGTATAAATGATCCAATAACCCAAAGCTAAGTTCTTGGTATGGAAGCTGGCACCATCAGTGTATCATAGGTATACTAAAGATTTTGTCGACATCTATCACAACAAGGGGAAGCATGTCAACAAGCCAAATCACTACAAGGGACCTAAAAGTAAACTATGCCACTGTACGATAATATACAAAATTTCAGCCTCAACTAAGAATTAGGAATAGTATTTTTTAATATAGAGCCCATTTCTAGGCTTCGCCAAGGATTTCCCTTCATAATATTCCAGTTCATAGGAGCCCTTCTCCAAGACACATTTTACTATCTAAGGACCATGCCACATGGGGTTGAACATACCCTCCCCTAACGGTTCACTGGCTTGTTCATACAAGAGGACCAAGTCATCTTGATTAAATCTATGGGTGCAGATAGACTTATCATATCGAGCCTTCACACGATGCTTATTAACCTCAAGAGCCACTATGGAATCCCGATGTTTCTCATCAATATTCTCTAAGTGGACCATACATTCTTCCAACTCATAAGTCTTTGGTAAGAGCCCTATGCCTGGTTTAAAAGTGGGAATTTTGCATTTAATTAACACAATAAATTCCACTCCACGCACTAATTGATATGGAGAGAAACCAGTTGCAGTATTAATGGCAGTTTGGTAATCCCACAAAGCAGGGGAAAACATATTGTGCCAATTCGTATTTATTTTCCTAATAGTTCTTTGTAGAATGGAATTGTTCATAGCTTCAACTTGTCCATTCACTTGAAGGTAATAAGAAGATTAGTACTCTTGCTTATATCCCAATTTCTAAGATAATTCATTCATCACCTTATTGTTGATGTAATCATAACTTCGGAATGTATTCACTTGTATTTCTTATCTATTGTAACCTGATGTTTATTATGGGATGTTATTATGTCATGTCATGCCCTGATGTTCTAATAGGGAAGATCTATAATGTAAACAAGTCATGTCAAGTCATTGTGGGTAACCCTCCTATTGTCTAAGGGTTAAAGTCCCTGCAGTTCCAAGGAACTAGGGTTATTAGACTCTCCTAGAGAGGTCGGCCCTACTAGGGCTTTAGTCATGCCGACATTAGTATAAATAGAGGGCTAGACTCTCTATTTAGCACACATCACAAACACACTTAGTTGTAGCACATAGCTAAGGAAGAGAAAGGCACTAGGGCAAAGAAGAAAGAGGTTACTGTTGTCGAGAGATCATCTTACTGTTTTGCGGTTTTATCTTTTGTGCTGATTATATCTCTGAGGAAGCTGCAGGGTTTTCTCCATTTATGGTTTCCCCAAGGAAAATTTTGTGTTAAGTGTAAGATTATGCAAGTCTCTATGCAAAGATAAAACCTATCTTTCATAAACCCTAGGTAAAATTCTTTGAGGTTTACAGTAAAACCTCTTTTTCCAGTACAGAATGCAAATATGAACTTAGACTAAATTATTTTAAATACCTAAGAAGTACTAGTTAGATTAAAACCCTAAGTGCTATTTTTTTATACTATTCCTATGTTTATTTATTTAACTTTATCTATTATGATTATAATAAATATTAGTACCAGTAATAATTCTGTTTTTACTATGACTACTAGTGATATATATATATATATTATTGATTTCCTATAATGAGATAATACAAATACTTTTAGCAGATAGAGTAAGTACTGCTAGTTTTCTGTAAATAAATCATTTGCATTTTTCATTCAAAGTTGATAAACAAATAATCACATCTACTTAATCAACGAGTTGTACTATAGTACTACCTACATAAGTTCTGGAAAAATACAGTATGGTAATTTCTATTCATTCATTTTTCATTTGCCATTAATACTACTGTTTTAATTATAATCTACTAATCACTAATTTTATCAATAAACAATGTTCTTTTCTTCATAAACCCTAATGAAACAATAACATACATATCTTGATAAACTAGTAATCATTTTGAAGACAGTAAATAAATTATAAATAAACCGGAACAAATAAAATCCTGTCAAATGATGAGGTGAAAACAACTTAGGGAGGTTGTTCCTCCCAACCAACTCCTGGAGAAAGATTAGTATGCACTTTGTCAGGACCCCCAAGCCTGTTTCCTAGTCCTCCTGGTAGAGTACTAGGTGAAGGATGTATTGTTAAGACCTTCTGTCACCTGACTGGTAAAATTACAGTAGTAACTCAACCCTGCTTACCGCAGTAAGAACTTTAGCCTAAATAGTTGCACAAGTTCAATCCTCAGTAGTTAACCCCTCAAAATCACTTCAATAAGTCCCCTCCATCAAATTTCTCATGTGCATTTCATTCACACTGAATGATCACAATTCTAGAATGAGTAGCCTCAGTTGTCTTCAATGGGAAGTTTTATAACAATGCCTAGGTCTTATGGGTTAGTTTTTACTTAATGAGCCACCTGCTCCAAATCCACTTTCTTGGGGAATCATGAAAACAATTATAGGGAAGTTTCCACCTGGAACAGTTAGAAGTAGTTTGAGGATGCTACCATTTGTCAGTATACTCTCCACCCAGTCTCCTCCACCAAGTGACTAGTTAACACTCTTTTAATAACTTCCCTAAGCTGTTGTCTCATCATTTATTTATTTATTAATAAAATATTCTGAATCAGATTAATTATCCTTGACCCCACTTGGTCATCAATTACAAACTTAGCATAAAATATAATATAATGTTCCTCAATAACATTAAATTGTTTTTCAAATTGGGGCTTGTCACATACACACCCCCGTAATTTATAACATCGTCCTCAATGTTATTTATTCCTCGTCCTCAGAGTTCCCTTGAAATAGAACTGGATATGCATCCCGGATATGACTTTCCAATTCACATGTGGCTTCTTTTAGACTAAGGTGCTTCTATTGCACCTTCACCTGACAAATGATGTGATTCCAAAGTGAGATCTCTGTCCTTTCGAGGATACAATCTAGTTCCACTAGAAAATCTCCTTCGGGCTCGACCTGCACATCATTCCAATTAATAACATGAGTAGCATCATGTACATATTTTTTTAATACATAAATATGAAAAACATTGCGAACTCTTAAATTTGGTGGTAAAGCTAATTGATATGCTACCTGTCCTATCTTGGACAGTATTTCAAAAGGACCACAATATCGAGGTGCTAGCTTAGCACAACTACGAAACCTTAGAGAACTCTTTTTAGGTCTCACCTTGATAAAAACATGTTCACCTGCCTGGAACTCCTTGGAGTTCGTTTAAGGTCTACTTGGATTTTCTGTCGATCTTGCACAATTTTCAAATTACCTTGTAACTGTTTTACAATTATCTCCATCTCTTTTAATAATTCAAGTCCTAATACTAGCGTGTCCACTGGATTACTAAAAGAGATGGGGGTATTGCATTTCCTAGCTGAAGCTTGATAATTATTATTGTAAGCAAATTGTACCAGGTGTAAACAATCTTCCCATTTACCTGGCTGCTCCTTTACATACATTATCAGTAGATCCTCCAATACCTGATTTACTCTTTCAGTCTATCCATTAGTGTAAGGATGGAAAGATGTACTAAATTTTAACGTAGTATTTAACACTTTAAACAAATATTTCCAAAAATTACCTGTAACCTTAGGATTTTGATCTGAAATTATCACCTTCGGTATTCCACGCAACCGAAAAATTTGTTTTAAGAAAATATCAGCAATATTTACAGCTTTATAAGTAGTTTTTATAGGTATAAAATGGGCTCTTTTAATCAATTTATCAACAACTACCATTATTGAGTCATTTAAGTTCTGATTTCTAGGTAGTCCCGTGATAAAATCAAGGCTAATTATCTCCCATATCTAGCTAGGAATAGGAAATGGATGAAGTAGCCCATCTGGATGCTGATGTTTAGTTTTTACTTGCTAACATTCAAAGAACCTAGCAATGTATTCTTCCAATTCATTTTTCATGTTTGGCCATAAATAATCCTTTGTTAGCATGGTTATGGTTTTCTGATAACCCGGATGCTCTGAATAAGGCATTTTATAAATTTCGTTTAAAATTAACAGCTTAATCTTAGGTACATTAGGTACGTATAATATATCTTTATACAATAATAATCATTTTTCATTCAAGTTGTACCCTGTACTTAGAATTTCTATTAAATTTTTTCTTACCTTTGCTTGTAATTTTCGATAATTTTCATCTTGTTTTATTCCATCTTCTAGGTGTTCTTCCAAGTCTGTCTTGTAAGTGTCAATAGTTGTTGTAAAATTTATCTTTGCATTTCTACTTAATGCATAAACAACCTTATTTTCCTTTCCTTTAATATGTTGTATTTCAAAATCGTATTCACTCAGAAAATCTAGCCACCTAGTTTGCCTAGCATTCAAGTTAGGTTGATCCAACATATATTTCAATTCTTTATTATCTATCATTAATATAAAATTCCTTCCTATTAAATGATGATGCCACATTTTTAAGGCATGTATGACTGTAATTAATTCTAAGTCATAGGTTGCATAACTTTTCTCATGAACCTTTAGCTTCCTAGACTCATAAGAGATGACGTGTCCTTCTTGAGTTGATACTCCACATAAGCCATCATTGCATGCATTAGTACATACTATAAAATATTTATTATGTTCAACAATTCTTAGAATGGGTGCGGTGGTTAATAACATTTTGAAAATTTTAAGAATGTCTTCACACTTCTAATTCCACGGCGAATTTCTTCCCCTTTTTCTGCAAAGAGGTTATAGGATTTGCAATTCTTGAAAACCTTTCGATGAATCTTTGATAATAACCAGTAATCCCCATGAATGGTCGGACGTCAATTATGTCTTTTGAGACTAGCCAATCTTCGATTGCCTTTATATTTTTGGGGTCAACAGAAATTCCTTCTTTAGTCACCACATGACCCAAATACTGGATTTTATCTTTAAAGAAGTCACATTTACTAAATTTTGCAAAACGTTGATGTTCTCGTAACCCTTGTAAGACAATTTTTAAGTGTTCTTTATGTTCCTCTTCAGACTTTGAGTAAATTAAGATGTTGTCAATAAGTACGACAACAAATTTATCCAGATATTTGTGCATTACATTATTCATCAGACACATAAAAATATTTGGGGCATTAGTAAGTGCGAATGGCATAACGACAAACTCCTAATGTCCATATCGAGTCCTAAAATTTGTTTTAAATATGTCTTCATCCTTGATTTAGACCTGGTGGTATCCATATCATAAATCAATATTTGAGAACATCATTGCTCCACATAGCTGATCAAACATATCATCTATGTGGGATAATGGGTATCTATTCTTGATAGTCATTTTATTTAGTCGATGATAATCTATACATAGTCGTAGAGTTCTATCTTTCTCTTAACAAAGATGACAGGTGCTCCCCAGGGGGACACAATAGGTCTAATGTAATTCTTATCAATGAGTTCTTTTGAGTTGGGAACTACACCAGGGACCATCTCAATAGTAAAATCTAATTCTCGTTTCAGTGGCAGTCCCAAAATTTCTTCCAGAAATACATCTAAATATTCCTTTAGGATCAGAATATCCTCCAATTTTAATTTATTCTTGTTATTAGTGTTTTCTTCATTAATTACTATTACGGCAAAAGATTTATATCCCTTCTAAACAACTCTCTTAATCTACAAAGCATAAATCTTCATTATGGATATTTTCCTAGGGAGTCCTTTTACTTTTATTAACTCTCCATCATTGTTTATGCAAGTAAAGGTTTTATCAAAGTAATTCAGGAGTACCCTATGCTATTCTAACCAATCCATACCAATTAACACATCATATGAACCTAAAGGTAACAAATTGAGCTTAACAAAGGTTTCAAACTGATCCATAGTTATTGCACAATTTTTTACAAAGCTAATTGCTTTTATTTTTGCACCAGTAGCTAGCTGAACTAACAAAGATCTTGCAAACTTTTCAACTAAAATCTTACACTTTTCTACTAAACGAGGATAAATATAGCTTCAACTAGCTCCTGGATCAATTAAAATAGATATAGGTATTTGATATGTCTTACCTTCCACTTCAACCATGCAAGTTTGATAATTTGCTTGCTGGTTCTCTAATGTTGCATTGATCATGGGCATCGTCCTCACTATATCACCAATAGTCATCTCCTCCTCTATTGTGTGTATGTTGCTAAAAGTCTTCTATCGATTGGGGCAAACAGATGCATAATGCAAACCATTACATTCCCAACACTTTATGGGTTCCTTTCGTTCAAAATTCTTTGTATAGTTATTGTGGTTGTTAGCGGATTATTTATTCCTTTGATTGTTTGGATTGGTTTGTGAATTACTTTTTTCCCTTGGAAATTTTTACTAGGAAAATTTCTGGTATTATTATTCTTAAAATTTCGATTAGGTACAAAATCTTTCTTTTTTTGTTCAAATTTATTATTTCTTTTGGCCTTCCAGTTGTTCATACTTTCCTTTTTACGATTTTGTTCATAGCATAAATTCGCTTTTCTCATTGCTTCTTCTAAATTTTTCAGATTGTCATAGTCAATTCTATCCTTTATATGATAAGGTAAACAACTGAGAAACCACTGTACCTTAGGTTTTTCATCCACAATATACAACACATACCTAAGCAAACATAGAAATTTACTATTTAGTTATTTCATATTCATTGTTTCGAGTTTCACCTCATAAAATTCCTTAGCCCTTTCCTCATAATACTATTCAGATAAAAATTTATTTTTGAAATATTTCTTAAATGGACTCCAATTTGTATTTTTCTCCCTTATACCTTTTACTCTTTTTAAGTCCTTCCACCAAATATCTGCTTTTCCCGTAAGATTATAAATAGCCATCCTGGCCTTCAGTTGATTAGAGTAGTTATAAATTTGGAAGTATTTCTTCATCTCGGACAGCCACAATTCTACTTCTTCCCCTTTTTTAGTTTCTCCATTAAAGGTTGGTGGCTTGATCTTCTTGAATTCCCTAGATATTTCTTCGTAAGGTTTAAACTTTCTCCTCCTAGTATGGTGATTATCTTCACTACTGTCACTAGTATAATGGAAGTTTTGTTTATGTGAATCACCATATACTTCAGAAGATGAGCTACTTTCATTTTTAACTTGTTTAGTCTTTTTATATTTATGCTAATAAACCATATCTTCATACTCAGTTCTTTTATCTTTTTCCTCAATATGAAATATTTCCATTAAAATCCGATTTAGCTCTTCTTGAGCTCTCAGAATCATCTCATTTTCTTTCTTAACCAATTCCATCTCTGTTTTTATCTCCTTAACTGTTTGTAGTATTTCATAAGAATTATTAGTTATCTCTTCTTGTATAGGTTATTTTTGAAAATTATTTCGTTTAGTGTAAGGAGACTCCTCATCCGCATATTCTTCCAATCTATCCATACCTGTGATTAACTCAGAAAACAAAATTTTCTAGGAATATCATTCAAAGAAAAATAACATCAGTATGTTTGTTTAAATTTACTATTCCACATATGCAGGTTGAGCCACATTCAGACCTAGTGTCTGAACCTTGTGCTGTGATGGCACATGTAATAACTCAAAAATTCGTAAAAATTTAAAATTTTTCATTTGACATAAAATGTCAAATGTCACCACTAATGTACCACTAATTGTTAGCATATAATAAAACAGTTTGTAAGAGAAACAAAGATTACTTCTTTATAAGAATTTGTATAATCTAGAGGTTTATCTTTAAAAACTGTGTTAGTAGTATTTTCAACTTAGCAGTTGTAATTTTCCAGAAAGTAGAAAAGAAACTTGTATTTTACTAATGCTAGGTATACTGTTGATTTATTTTTTCAAGTACGAAAAGTTTCGTATGTGAAATCGTGGCTTACTTAGCTTAAAGCTAACAGAGTGGGGCTGATGGTTCTTTATAGGTTTTAACAGGTAAGCGTATGTTCTAGTAAAAATAATATTTATATTCAAGTCAAGAATATACTTCTCTAGCATGATTATGATGCTATATTTAAAATGTTTAAAAGCAGCCTGTCTCCATAAGAGGTAACGTTGATATTGATTATGTCATCAAACTCTGTAAGGATGTTGAAACAAAACTACATATGCATGGGTTAAAATTGCATAGTCAAATACTATCAAAATGACATCAAATCTGTGAGGACCCTGCAGCAAATAATTAATCAAAATACACGATATAGCAGCAGAACTCAAAATCACTTTTATATTAATCGCAGGCCACTTCGAGGGGGAAACCTCCTTTGAGCAAGCTCAATACAAAATAACTTCACAAAGCCTTCCTTGGCCTAAACACACACTTATATACTAAAAATAGGCGCCAATACTATGGGTCAAAACCATGGGCCAATATAAACTATGGATCAACAAATACTACAGGCGGCTTACAAAGCATATGCGCCCAACAACAATAACACAAACTATGGATCAACAATTACTATGGGATGACTTACAAAGCATATGCGTCCAACAACAATATACTAACACGGTAAAGAGAAGGATTGACATGGGTTCCTAACATCCCCTCCCCCTTAGAAAAATCTTTGTCCTCAAAGCTTTAGATGTGGAAATTGTCGCTGAATCTGAAGGAGTGGTTCCCACGTAGCATCCTCGGGCTGCATTCCGTGCCATTGAAATAAGACCTTTGTGATAGAGCGAGAGAGAAGCTGACAAGTGCGCTTATTGAGGATAGCCTCCGGATCCAAAAAGATGGATCCTTCATTATCCAGTTCTGGTAAAATAGTTTGGCCTTTGATGTTGGTGCCAACAAATTTCTTCAGACAAGAGACATGAAATACTAGATGAATGCGGGAAGAAGGTGAAAGTTCCAATTCATAAGCAACAGAACCAATCTTTTGAAGAATCCTATATGGCCCATAGAACTTTGGAGCGAGCTTATGACGCCCTTTGAGTTTTAGTGAGGATTGCTTGTAAGGCTGGAGATGAAGAAAAACCATATCACCGGCTTCAAAAGTGCACTCAGAACAGTGCTGATCAGCTTGTTGCTTCATGCGATTTCTTTCCATGTGAATATTTTCATGCAAAATGCGAAGAACCTCATCACGGTTTCGAAGGACCGCATCAACTGCCTGAATTGGAGAACTGCTGGGGGTGTAAGGAAGAAGAACTAGCGGTGCTTAACCATAAACGGCTTGATATGGAGTCATTTTAGAGGCAGTGTGGTAAGAGGTATTGTACCACCATTCAGCGAGAGGGAGCCACTTTTCCCACTGATGTTGTTGCTCAGAGGAGAAGCAACGAAGATAAGTTTCCAAGAATTTATTGATAATTTCAGTCTGACCATCCGTTTGGGGGTGATAACCTAAACTCATCTTCAGTTTGGTGCCAGTGTGGTGAAAGAGTTCTGTCCAAAAATGACTGGTGAAAGTTGCATCACGATCCGAGACAATGGAAGAAGGTATTCCATGAAGACGAAAGATCGGGTCCAAGAAAATTTGACCAACAGAGGAGGCTGTATAGGGATGGATGAGAGCACAAAAATGACTATATTTGGAGAGGCGATCAACCACAACCAAAACCACAGTCTTCCCTCCAGATTTAGGGAGCCCTTCAATGAAATCTATAGAAATATCTGTCCATATTTGGGTAGGTATGGGCAAGGGTTCGAGCAATCTCGGAAGGGGTGTTGTTTCACCCTTATTTCACTGGCAGGTATCACATTCATCCACCATCTATTGAATTGTCCTTTTCATGCCCTACCAAAAGAAGTTGTGCCGTTCCCGTTCATATGTTTTGAGAAAACCAGAGTGCCCAGC